>JAQFYE010004276.1:0-13662 GCA_034694305.1 Protaphorura glebata
CATATAATTTCGTTTTCATCTAAGCTTTCTCTGCTATGTATGTGTGCATAGTGAATCTTAAAACACGTTAATATTCTCCAAGTTTTGCAGTGCAAAGAAAAACTCTAAACCCACTGGGATTTTATTTGGCTTTAATGCCAAGAGTTTTTGAAAAGTTTTTAACTAGTAGGGTTTAAATAACGGCAATGAAAGTTCTTGAACTTTTCTGATGTTTCCTCAATCCCACAAGGGCTATTCCGGAAAAGTTATCGCAGTTGGAATACATAACATAAACTAGATTTTCTATTGTGCTTTGTGGCTTTCCCTTAGTTTTCCTTTAATTCATAACCTAGAGGCGAGAGGACTTACCACCGGTAAAAAATATGGATTCCCTGTTACCAAAACTATTCTTATTGACAGATTAAACCCCCAACATACCAAGGTTCCACTATTTTACAAGAAATTGATCACAGCAGCTAGTGATTAAACAACTCACTGAGTAATTAATTACCAGATTGTCTAAAAAATATGAAAAATTCATCATAAAAGATGCCAAGTATTCTTTAAGTAAGGAAAATATTCCACCAAAACGAAAGCTTTGGATCAAGTGCCAACTCTGAGCTGGAGAGCAACGGAATGAACCCGCCGGGTACGCTGTGCCGGGCGGAATACAATAAAATTGAGAGACAACATAAAATGAGCCCGGATCCTAGTCCTAGTCCTCTAGTGTTAGCAATTTCCTATTCTTAAGAAAAGAAATGTGAAAAATCACGGAGTATTCTGTAGAATGTTTGACTGTGAGTGGAGTTTGTGTATAAAAAGCACAATCCAAGAATTTGAGTTCCAACGCGGCATGGCTGGAGAGTTTATAAATTACACGCCATTCCGGGATAGTTGTGACGGAGAAAGCAGCTTTATTCTTTGTTCATGCAAAAATTATGCAAGGAAAAAGGACTAGAGCTTGGCTGCCAGTGACACTGTTCCTGTCATTTGAAGAAAGATAAAATGCATTGAATTCCCCCCGTAATCCTTTCATCTAATCCATTTACAAGATGATTCATTGGAATTGGCCAAAAGTGCTGCCTCTACCAAATCATCTGCCCTTACAAGTCCTTTCACAGGATTTACTTAACATCTACCCCCGACGTCGACAATCCGCTCCGTTTCAACCAAAGAACTTATTTTCCAAAAAAAAAACAGCAAACCAGCGCGGCGAATGACACGACAAGAAAATATTCCAGGGTCATGGCTGCATGTTCATGGCCATTTTTCCATTCCGAATAACCTCAAATCAATAATCTCAGAATCAATGACTCACTTTTTAAAACACTTCACTGAATTTCTATTGTTTCAGTATCATATTCTATTTTATCAGGAGTAGGAGTCATAATGACAATGCAGTATAACGCCGTTTTGTTGAGTATCCATATCCAATATCCAATTTATTGAATCCAACTAATTTGTTGACCTTACAACAACTAAACTAACCCAAACAAGTCAAGAAAACGCGTGGGCAGTTTAATGATCATTAGAAACAACTTTCATGAAAATAAGGGCGCATGGATCTGACTCCAATTACAACACAACTCATTTTGCACATTCCTCTCTTCGTGGATTCTGATCTATGGTCTGAGATATACGAACACAAAAGCAAATGCAAAGGTGAATGAAATTGTGACACATTATTGCAAAATTACAAAGTCAAGACTTCTTCTCAAGGACTTGTAAAGTTCATATTACGTAAAGATTAATGTACTCCACTCCTCGTGTAAGCAAACAATAGATCAGGTCAAGTGTACGTAAACTAAAAAGTGGCAATTATAACCAATGTATAATTTAAAATAATAAAATGTCAAATTCTAATCTACAATTTGGAAGTAAAATTTAGAAGCCGGGCTAATTCTTGGACGACCTTGACACCACAAGAGATTCCCTTATAATATTGAGTCCAAGTGTTCAACCGACTTGTGGGAGTCTTTGTGCTGTTAGTGCTTTTTCAGAAACAAACATCTCTTCTCTCTCTTATTACTGATTCGATTCAATTTTCAACACTCAACCAACACGTATCAACTTCTACAGATCTACACCGAATGGAGGACAAACCTGGAATCTTGTTCTAGTTCTAGTTCTAGTTGCGGCTTTTGGAAACAAAATCCATTCATTTCACGTATCTCACGTTCACATGTTATGGCTCATCCTATCCAAGTTTACGGGAAATGCTACGTACCTCCAGCTCCAGGACAAGAAAGACGAAACCTTGAAACTTGGAAATCGAAACTTCAACTTTTGGTAAGACACAGACACCGACACACAACTTGGTCGGTCGGTCGCACGTAATCTGTAATGCCAAATGTTCCAATGTTCCTTCGTTGTTCAAATTACCAAAATACGAGAACACGGGAAACCGAAACCAGGGCAGAGTCAGAGTGGTCGGGCGTATAATGGATAATAACAATTGAAAGTTTCCAAGTCATTAAAATGAAAGCCTCTTGAAATTCCAAGTCCAACAGACCAGACCTACTGGTAGCTCAACCAATTTACGAATGACTTAGAGCAAGAACAAGAACTTGAGTCGATTAAATGGTTAATCTCCCTATAATATCAGACAGAGAACAATTGAATGATGTATCCAAGTAGATGCACTGCAAAACCCCACAGTTATCTTATTTTATGACTTGCTACTACTTCTCACATTCCTTAAATGAGATGATCAGCGTAGTTCTTGTTTTCTGATAAAATAAATTCGCAGTAAGTGTTGGACTCCTTATTGGCTAAATGTAACATTCGATACCAACGACTGGTCTTAATCATCGCCCATCCCCTTCCACGTACTATTCAGTAATTTTAAACATTTGTTGTCCACATGATGAGTGAATGCCTTGAAGCTGATTTTTGTTTTTTAACCTCCAAAACTTCAACTACTTCGTTCGGGTCCAAAGGAAAGCCCGAACCGGGGATGACAAGGCAATGGAAATATCATCAGTGCTTGGCACTCCATGTCACGCACGCACGAGCCAAACTCCGGTCCATGGTCTCAGTCTTAGTCCTCGGATATGAGGTACAGAGGGTGATGCATGCAAAATTGTTAATTTCTATTCATCACCAGTCAAAAGACCCAGAGAAATCCTTGCCAACTTCTAAACTCCTCTTAAACAACTGCATACTTACAAGGAACATTTTTCGGATGTCAAATTCAAATCACGGTCGATATTTTGATCTCAGGATTAGTCGACACGTGAATTGGGGACAAATATAAAGTTGAGCCAGTTGAGGATTTCGTTCTTCAGACGCCAATAGTGCTTTCCTATAAAACACGCCAATAGCAGTCAGACACGTCAAAAATAGTAATAGGCAATGCATGTTTTCCGACTGGCTTAGGTGATGACCCCTACTTGTAGGAAATAACTCGAGAGAGAAAATAATTTTCAAACGACTACTAAACCGTGTCCATATGATAGATCGAACTCGAACTCTCATGATAAGGATTGGGATTGGTCAAAAGCAAGGGCAAACGGCTGCTGCCTCTACACCAGAATGACTATCTACTTCATTATCGGCAGAACTTTAGTAGGTGAATGGCAGTTTCGGTAACGACTCCAAGTGGAAAGATCGTTTCAAAATTATCTGTCGATTAACCAAAAAATTGGAATTCGAAATGCTTAGTAATAGTAATAGTAATAGTAATGAGTAGTACAATCGAGAGTCATTCCTCGCGAATCAACTTTACAAAAACAAGCAAGACAAGCAAAATCCAACAGACCGCAGTAAACAGTGAAGATCTAAATTTAGATAAACCAGAAGTAATATACCTCTTGTGTACTGGGAATGGGAGACAGAGAAAGATCACTTCACTAGTGGGGTATCAGGATCACGATCAGAGTGTATGGGAAATGGGCTTGGGAGCAATTCTTGAATACCCCGAAAACTAGTTTCGTTTCGTTCATTCGTCTGTTTGGTCTAAGGTTCAACATAATAATAACAACGTCTAAGAAATTACTACACCAGTCCTATTCCACCGTGTGTCGTTTCACAGAAATATGGCGGTTCGGGTTATGAATTTTGGAACCTGGACTGAACCCGGAGTTTGTTTCATTTATGTCATCGCATCCTCTCCGTATCGCTTTTGATTACAGAACGAATCCCAAGGAAATGTTAATAATCAGCATGTACACCTTAAACAAGATCTCGACTCAAATAAAATCTGAATTATTCCTGGCCGATAGCTGGAATTTTGAGAAAATTCCTTATTTCAAACTATTCCGAAATTAACTATTCTAAACCGGTAGAAAATGTGCTTGTACTCATTCATCCAGAGTCTACACCAGTTTTGGCTTATTTGAGTGTTTGCAATAAGTTGTCGTTGTGTCATGGAACTAGATAATTAGATATAATCAATCAAGTTTGTCAGTTGAAAACAAACAACTCAAATAGACAACTAGTTAGAACTGTACAAGGCTAGAACGCAACACACGTGCAAAAATAAATCCACGCTGTGCTGTCATGTTCGGAGAAAGCAGACCGGGAATTATGTCGATGTCGAAACTCCATCTGGTCGGATAATATGAGCAACAAAACAAAAGTTTTGCTAATCCTTCATTATCGGAACTTGTTCAAATAATTGTTTATACTTTCGCTAGAATAAAGTATTTTTGTTGTTCTTCCGACTTATGTTACGCTTCATATCTGTTTACAAATAATACTGAATGATGACTCCAAAATTACTGTCATCGCTTGGGTATTTATTTTTAATGGCTGATTCTTTCGGCGTAAGTAATTGACAATGACATTTAGCTAATAGTGCGGTGTTTGTGCAACAAAAAATTCGCATTTTGCATTCATGTTTCTTTAATTTCATCACAATATTTGGCGAGTTAAATAAAATATGTAATACGAATGCGAAGTTAAAATCCAAGTCTCTAATCTAATTTGTTTTGTAAGTGAGGCATTGAGGTGGAACTTAATGGTGGAATACATAAATATATAACAGAAGTAAAACCAACCGCTAAAATGATCTCTTGCAAATCCGTGGCTAATAGATTTACTATTGTCACGCATCCATGGAACTTGAAGTGAAATCCGGTTTCCCTTTTTCACACTCGAGTAAAGCAGAAATCAAAAATCTATGTTACAGGCACCGCATAAAATCATACTCTTATGTAACCAAATAGTCCCCATTCAAAAACTCATTTGAAACCCAGCAAAGACCACAGACGTTCTTCCTGTAACATAGGTATTTACGTTTTGGGTTTACAAAGGAGACTGAACGCTAAGACAGCAGTTAAATACTGAATGATATGAATAAGAATAACTTTAGTGGTGTTACGAAATCCATGGAATATTAATTAGCTTTTTACACCCTTACCTCAACTTCCTCGTCTTATCTTCTTTCATTTGAGTTCGAAGCTTTATATTTTATTTTAGAAACTTGGTATGTTTAGTAATGCTACAAAATAAGAGGTTTCTACAAATGAATTTAATGCTGCCGGGTTAGTCGAAATCAGAATAACACTTCATAGGTATCATAATTTCCAGAAGTGGCTTCACAAAAAATTTAAACCTCAAACCCAAAATAGGATTAGTACCCAATTTTACGCAAATCAGTTACCATAAAGTCGGTTTTGGAGACTTAAAAAAATGTTTGAACTGCAGCCCTCTGAACCCATGAATATTTTAACCTTCGATTTCAATTGTAATTGGGTGAAACGAGGTAATTGTGCAATTAATTAGAGAAAACTAAGATTAAATTTCGGGAGCTGGAATATGCGAAAATGGGAAACTGAAGGTCAACAGAATTCGAATATTTATGAGCATATATGCATTTATGAACTATGATAACACGAGAGATAGGAGACCTGTGAACAAACCTTGCTTTAGCGTGGTTTACAGAAGAATTTTTTGCGAAATCACAAACGGTTTAGCTTCATTGAACAATTTTGTGTAACAATTAACAAACACTTCGAATATTGATAGATTTTAACGCTGGAAAATTATAGTTACGTAAATCCACTCCCACCAAACCACAACTATTATTACTATTACTATTACTATTATGAGACTACAACTGGACGTGGGAAGGTCAGAAGTAGAAGTGCAAGTACAAACGATCAATTCCTTGGTTAATGCGTACATACGAGTATATTTTTGAAGTTTAAGGTTGGGTGGTATTCCTTAAATTTCAAGAAAGGCAAGGACAGGTTTGACATATATAGCAAACAACTGATCCTCAAGTTTACTATTATTCCAAGTTTCGACCTTGTGTGTTCTATTTTAGAATGTTTACGGTCTGGCTCCACCCCATTAACTGTTTGAAAACAGACAAAGACGAATAAATCTGTATATGAGTTTCATTATTGGGTCTGTGGGTCGGATTGTTGTGTCCTTGGCCCTTGAAACATTGAACGTCCTAATAGTCGTTAAGTTTATGTCTAATATATAAGGATGATCCATTTCATTTTTAAAAAAATTGTGATTTCTCGTGATTTTCGACTGAGACAGCTAATATTGTGTCCACCACGTAAATATCTGTATTTTGAGAAATCCTTGAAGTTTAACGCTTATCTGATGTGGTATTCTTTACCTATATGACTGAAAGACAAATCCATTGATTCTTTTTATCCTGATATAAAATCCAGTTACAACAAATACTCGACGGAGACATTGTAGTTTTACAAAGAAATAACAGCTGAATAAAGAATTATTTAAAAAGCAGTCTTAAGCTATATTTAACTTCACATACTTTTAGAAATGTCCACAAGTCAATCTAGGCAATAAAGAAATAATTAATCAGAACGCGTGGACTTGTGCAGCCTAATTGATGCAACCCGTCGTATTTGTTCACGTGCAAATCATATCAAATTTAAATTTTTTCGTTCACGAACCGGTATGCGGATTAGTAAAATACCTTGGCGAAGTATCAAAATATTTTACTAAAGTAGCTGACAACTTGCATTTATTCTGCCATGAGTTCAACTTGAAGCAGTCTTGCTACTAACAAACACGGCGAGTCCAGTCCAGAACAACGGGAACACCGCACTGTCAAGGTTTTCCGTAAGGCCGGTTTCCACTAGTTTTTATTAATTAGCACTACCATTGTTCAGTTATTTGATTCGGCAGCAATATGTCTCAGTCGGTCAATCTCAAAGTTTTCGTCCTTTTTCTTATTCCAACGTCTAGAAGTCTTCCATTCCACTGGAATACTACTGACCGACTTACTAACGGAGCGTAAAATGAAATACGTTTCGAGTAAATTCGACAGAACAAGAAGAATACTTTTTCGTCGCTACTAGCATACCGTAAGTCTGGAAAAGTCTAAGTTGAATCGATGGAGGAAAAACGGGGATCAATAGAAATGACATCAATCAAACATCAACACTTTTTCGCCAAACAGAACACTATAGAGTGAACGAGTCAATTCAGTATATGCAGTTAATGCAAATTTGCCTTATATCAGTTGTGAACCTGAGAGATAGTGAATCCATTTCCAAACCAAATACACTGTTGCTAGGCCCAACAACCCAACTATCAAGTCAAGTCACTGATGATCCACTGAATGTCATGTTTAGGTTTGGTCTGCCCGTCAGAAGCAGTAACTAACACTACTGTACGATATTTCATCAGTGCACCATAGCTAGACTGCTGAGTGTCCTGGTGGTATGCTGGTATGTCACTCAAGTTTTAGGCAATGTACATGTACATTGTATAAGGTAAGCAAGGATCCATTATTCTCATATATTATTCAATGACTTGGTCTTTCCCTCAGAGGATTTCATCTTCATTACAGATTCTACTTTCCGTCGCCTTGTCTAACTCTGTTATTTCCAAAAGTTTCTCACACTCTACTTTACGTCGCCGTCATTGCGCTCGAAACGTGACATGGAGATGGAGATGTCAATGTAATGTTAATGTTAATGCAAAGTGGTCCAGACGCCGTATGCGCTTCAGGGAGGGGAGCGCTTCTTCCACGTAATGTAATATATAATGACGTATGTCGGTCATAGCAGGGAGGTTTCCAAGAACCTCGACACTGGAACAAAATAAAGAACGGAATTCAGTCGTTAAGAATTTAGAACTTAGAAAAGAACAATCGGAATATATTCCAATGGAAACCTAAATGATTTTACTTAAGCACTAATGCACAGGGTGTTTCTGTAGGTGAATGTAGGATAACTAGTTATGAACCACCCTGTAGTAAGTTTTAGGCCAGGTCTGAGTCTGAGTGCAATCTAATTTGTACTAATTTGCAATAAAAAAGTAAGACAATGTGATGGAATGTAGGACTTTTGTTGTTTTTTCGCAGAATGCATTTAAGTACACAAAGCAAAGAAATGTACTGTTCTCTTATAAGTGCGAGTTTATTGCAAGGATGAGAAAATTGTCTATGAATTGAATTGAGCAAAAAAAAACGAAATACCGAATTGCGTCGGAGTGTGTGAATTGCAGCTAACGGTTATTGTTGGGGTCGTGAGAACTAGCAACACTATTTACAATTACAATGAAATGTTGTTGACTTGCTATTATTCAATCAAAGTCGTCCTTTGTGGATTTCATTCTTATGGACAGGATCAACGGAACTAGAAAGAGCGAGGAACGCAATTCCGATATAAAAAATATCGACTCGAAACCTTCTAGAAATCGAGAAGTGATGCCAAGTGTCCAGTGTCCTGTCCGTGAGAAACTGTATTTCCAACCAGTAACCAAATTCGACTTCCAACAACCGGACTTCCTCCAAGCCGGTCAAAATATTTTGAAAATTGCATAAAATTATAGCCAAAAAGAATGGCATCGATGAATTCTTCGGGAAAAAAATTGGGCACGTTTTTGGCAAGGAAAGTCGACTTTTGTGGAACTTTTCATGCCGTTTATTACTTGACACTCGTCAGCGCCGCTGCACGCAACGCATTTTCAAGCGGAATAGCTCCCTAGGGCCACTATATGACATTCTCTACAAAATGCATATCTCGGTTTTTGTTGGACTCTGTAAGATTGGGCTGCCGATGGGAGGGCGAAGGTACTTAATTCATTAATGACAACGTATTATGTACTGGGCTGGCTGGGATGCGGATTTCTTCGTTTTTCGTAAAAGTGATCAACCTCTGCACCTCGCTTGCCCTAATTTATTCCATGACTAGAATCACTGCTGAGTCACTAACTTGTTTAACAGTACCATAGTCAAATTGTCATCTTTTTCAAGTTTTATATTATTCGATTTCTATTGTTGAGTCACACAAACAAAAATTTGCGTATATGAACGGGATTTGTTCAACAGAAATAATGAACTTCACATATTTGTGGTCAAATTACTACATCATCTGGATTAGCATGAGACACGCAGGCATATGAAAAATGACATGAGCTCTTAATGATTAAGTGTTAAAGTAAATTATGAATGGTTTGCGGAAATTCTCACATTATTGACATTACTGTACTTCTTTACAATTACACCGTCCCACTCAGTTAATCTAATTCGCACGTTGCGGTTGTGTTGTATGCCGCTGCCGTTTATGAAAATGAATTTAGTCTTGACATGACTTGTTTGGTTTGGTCTGTGTCGCTGTTGGAAAATACCAGATTATGATTGTTGTTGTTGAATAACTAACTGTTCAGTCAAGTTCACAGTTTTCCCAACTTGTACGTGGTCATACTCCTTTATCGCTAATCAGTACGATCACGATCACAAAGACTGTGAATGCTGGGAAATCAGATTTCAGAGAGAGGAAATATTGCTTGATAATCAGACTCACATAACATTTAGTCTGAACAAGATTTGGAAGTAAAACTCATATTCCTGATTCACCCCGCGCCCGCCTCCTAAATTTCTAAATTAACAACGCCACAAATCGCAACATCTCATCTGAGGTCAGTTAACTTTTGCAGAATAACCTTCAAGAAAAATAGCATGCCTCAATAATGGAACAAAAAAAAGCAAAAGCATTATATGATTGTCACGACGTATTTTTTGTCCCGTACTCTCATAAAAGACAGAAAAGTGGAAAAACAAGCAAATAAACTTCCCACCAGCTACTTAAACTCTAGCCTAGGCCAAGCCCAGAATATTGACATTGAAATTATGCATAATAATAAATGGAAACACGCATATACAATATGCCCACCAGGTTCGTTCACCTGATATCTGGGAAAACGTAAACAACAGAAAGATCTTAAGAAATAAATAATATACAGGACAGGGTGAACCAGACAAAACGCTAAATTTTTTAATTTACCATGAGCACGAATTTAATACCAAGAAATCGTCAGTTCAAGTCGCAGCGCATGCAGCCCTTGCTGCTGCGAAAGCATGTTGGAGAATTCCGGCAGACTTTTGATTCTATAACTTCGAAGAATTTTCTCTCCACGATGGGGATCCCTCTTTAAACGAATTGAAATTAGACTCAATTTTTATGAAAACCACTCGAAAGCTTTAACTAGCGCATAGAACTAAACTTTTGATCGGTGTATTAGTAAATAAATATTCAATACTATAGGCCTGATAAATGTACTACATACTACATCAAAATTACATTGCCCGGAATGTCAGATTACTACGACGATAATCCGAGATTATTTGTAACGACGTTTTCGTATAACCGATCGAATACATGCCCGTCCCGCTGCGATTTTCAGGGAAACTAGTTATTAAGCCCTCCTATCGCGGGCAAAATAATCCACCAGTCCTCGAGCAAATTAAAATATTTGAGAATTTCGTCGCCCGACCCATGGTTCCATAACGAACATGGCAGCTCCCTCTAGCTGTGGAAAACAGAACTATCACCTTACCAGTTTGATGTTGGTCCGCTTTGAGTCGCCACGCGTCCCCGCCCATCTATACGCACCTGTGCCTTCCTGCACCCCAAATTCAATGACAACAACATCACGATCGCATCCCCCGATGGTGGTAGTTTTTTTAAAACAAATAGTCAAATCCGTGTTCGACATCGCCCCTAACCATTGACCAAAATCTCAACCCGCAACGCTTTCGACTCTCTGAGGAGAAGCATTGTGTTTATTCAAGAATTTAACCCTTACGTCTTTAGTATTTGAATAGACAGCACAGAACAGACAGAGTACAGAACAGGGTATGTGTTACTATTCCACATTACGCTCAATAATTATTTTGCCACCTGAAGCCGAAGTCATCGAGCTTAATTGAGTTAAGAGTAGCCGAGAGCATAGTAGACCGCTTGCTGGTCCAGCAGGCCAACGACGAGACGAGTATACACGTTGAGTGTCAACGAACTCATAACTTGAGTTATAATTCATATTGAGACAACTTGAGTAATTCCTAACGTAACTGTAACAGAAATAGAAATACCACCGAAAGCAAAAGCTGACGAAGTCGGAAATAGATGTTATGTTAATAAGTCATTATTGACTGACTGTCGTTTTAGAAGTTTGCCTTTCCTCTTCTCACTTACGTCCAAGACTATAACTTTAACGACAGTACAGTACATTTGCAATTTGCGGGTTTCACTTGGCAATGGCATGAGAAGTTATCAACCTGACAAATATCCTACACCTTTTCCAAATTACGGTTTACTTCGGTCTATTCTGTGGTTAATAATAATTCTGTTTTAGATTTGGACCCCTGTTGAGTACAGTACAAGTTTCAATTTTACTGAACTCCCTTCCGTCTCCGACTTCAAAACCCTTCAATACGAGGAAACAGTGAAAGGTTGACTGCTAAAAGTAGAACAAAAAGACGCCTTAGTTGTGTTCCCCGAATTGGCGACAATTATGGAAACAGTAAACTGTTCTAGAAAGAATGATCCCGATAATGTCGTTTTAATATTGATATGGATATGGAACAGAACAAACTGAATACACCACTATTACTTTGAAAACAACTGCAGATTAGCAACCCAAATTGTATGTATACGTAGTACATTGTATATGAACACCGTAGTTTTAACGTGGTTTACTAAAGCAGGCCATTTCATTTGCAATTTCTGTCTCAAGCGAACTAGATCAACAAATGACAAATTAGACCCATTTCAAGATTCTTTTTAAAAAAAATTGCTGTGGTAAAAAGTATTAGAACGTCATGATTCCTATAAAGGGATCTTCAAAATGAAACCAAATCCAATCCGAGTCTGGGAAGTACTTTCCTACTTTTCAATTACTGAATCGTTACTGAGTTTGAGTCACGTTGTCAATATCAATCTTCCTTTACAAACTAATACCACATAAAACTCAAATCAGCAGAATATTCAAGCTACACTTAGTACAAATTACTTAATACTTAATACAATTAATACTTCAGACTAGTATTTTCAAGTAGCCTGAACAAAAATGTGAAGAAAAAGACTCCACAGTGCTATTTAACTTCGGCACATTTGTACTAAGAGGTTCTAATTTGAAATTGGTTAATCAACAACAAAACAACCTATATATGTGTCTAATCTGTCAGTTATACTTGAACCCAAATTGGTTTAATGATACAACTACTGGACAACTTGGAATAATTTTGAATTGAATAATGAATCTAGTTGTTTGGAACAGCATGACTTTTTAGACAGAATAATGTACCAATGGAAATGACTTCTGTCGCATGTCGGTGTTTGAGAAATAAACAAATCCTGGATTCAAGCATTCTGCAATCTGGTCCGGCGGTAGCCGGATCAGGATAGATCGGTTCATTACGAAATTAAATTAAAAATATCAATGTGAGTCGTGTACGAGTAACTAATGAATTGAATGTCTTACCAGGCAAAAAAGTCCAAAAATATTAATTTTGACAGGGACTGGATGACCAGCAGGAAAGTGTGAGTGTGACCTTCGTTTGTGATTGTTGCGGTCCTTCAACTATGACAAACAGATTTATCAAGGTCTTTTTCTCATAGACGGACTTCTAACCAGTGTTATTAATATCCAAACGACACCCCTTTTTTGTGACTGACTGAATGTACATTGTTGACGAAAATGTCAAAGTCGTAAGAGCGAAAGTTTCTTAACAAGTAATCCAACCAATTCTGGTTTATAATAAATTATCACGTCACTATTGCACTTTTTTTAGGTATTTCATTACCACTTGGTGAAGTTCAAGTTCAATAGGTCAACATCGTGAGGTTGGAAACAAACATTTAAACATTTTCAAAAACATATTTACAACATATGACATACACGACGGAAAATCGCCAGGACACGATAGACGTGACAGATATCGACCAAAATTATAATTTTGTCGAATAAATCAGATCATGAGACATTACCGCACCGTGTCACTTTAACCAAAAATTCGTAAAAGTTTACTGAATATAATTTGTCAGTCGATGTAACCTTGAACTTCCTGTGTTCCTGTTCACGCACATCGAAAATAACTTCGAATTGCAACACTTCGACCGATTCCCTTAGACTCAAGATTTTGCTAATTAGAACACAAAATAATGTCAAATTCGTTTTAATTTAGAGTGAGCCAACAGTTCATGAATGATTAATAATTGGGAAGAATTTTAAACTGAATTATTTACATTTATTCGTGACAAATGTCAGTTTCAAAATCTGGATAGATGCCCGGGTCCCGGACCTAATTTCCCGACAAAAACTAAGTTTCATGTTCCCCGATCTCGATGTTGCAAGAAGTCAAACTTTTTGGACAAGGACAAGGTTAGGGATAGTGTTATATTAGTTCTAGTTCTAACTAAGTTCTTTAATTTAGTTCTAGTTCTAGTTCCCGGAACTAGAACTAGA
>JAQFYE010004277.1:0-13659 GCA_034694305.1 Protaphorura glebata
TGTCTCTCAGTATTACACATACCATTTAATTGCAAAATCTGCGCAACAAAACAAGCCCGCAATCGTTACGTAAGTAGCCGGGATTACATATTTATTCGCACCAGGGCCGGGACGAATGACGCGCCGGCACTGAACTTGCCTATCCGAATTCGATTTGTGTCATTTAATTGATTCACAAATTCCGGGAGCGTGTTCATGAGAATGTGTTCAAATGAGTCAACGTGCATCCAAAGAATGTGACGACGGTAAGAAGATTTGAGAAAAGTCTCCCGTACGACACTTTCATGCAACAGAGAGCCTGAAAGAATCTGATGATTTGAAATCCTTCGTACACATATGTGTAGATGAACATGACACCCCAAAGAAGAAGTTTTCTCTTGGAAGTCGTCTTCACCATTCTCTGGTTAACCCTGTCATATTCAAAAGGGTGTGAACCCAATTTACTTCCAATGTAACAAACTCTAAAAAATATTCTCATTGACTTCCCTAGCTTTGGTTTTGGTCTTTCCATTCTGAAGTCGTGTCCCGGTCTGATTCTGATTCTTATAGTAACCTTCACATTTCTTAAAAATTCCATTAACCCGACAAGTCCAAAACCTTGAACTGAACATAGAATTACCCGCAGTTGCCGTACAGTGAGAAGTAGGTTTAAGATTTTACATTATTTAACGTTCTATGAAGAGCTGCCGTTAACGCTATAAAGATTACACGGACATGTTTACCCACTCTAAATTATTGTCAATCAATATATGGTAGTGGAAACGGTTGGATCGTTGTGACTTGTGTGCATTTAATCAATAAGCAGGACGTGTGATGATGACGTCGTATGGTTCCAGTTATATATAGAACATAACAAGGAAGAAGGAAAACACTGAAAAATGCATCAGTTGTTTGCTAAGGTACAATACCCACTTGGTGTAACTTGGGTTCTTTTGAGTAATGATATTAGATACACCTGCCGTTGGTTCGTACATGACCGCACCGAAGTATATTCATTAAACGCTACCAACTGCCAATCAACCACGATATACCCCACACTCCGTATAATTGAGAAATTGAGATAACGGTTTTGAAGGAAGTGCCGTGATTTTGAATTATCCAGTGACCATTTGCATATCAAATCTCGAGGCCCACCAACTCCGTGTAACTGATTAATTAGGATAACTACACGTGCCTTGATCTTGAATTATCTATCAAATCAAACTGACGCCCTGAAAACTCCGTCTTATAAATTTAAGAACCGAAGCAATTATACGTGTATATCTGACACTCAGCCATGATAAGGAGAATTTGATGTTTAGTACAGTTTTGTGCTCATATTGAATTGGATTTTGATAGAACGTATTCTTTGACCGCCGGAGTTGAATCCTAAATAATATATGCGAGTGCTTTACGTAACAATTTAGCCGTTCATTGGCGATGTATCAATTTATTCACGAATTATCGTAATGTCAAGTTCTGTCATATTAAATGGAATTCTAAATCGCCTTGCTCTCATTCTTGGACCAATTCTCATACTTCTCATCACAATTGATTCCGACCATCGGCTCTCCCAAATCCTCACTGGCCTTTGCCAATAGAACTGGATCTTTGAAATGAGTCGTCGCCAAAACCATGGCTCTGGCTCTTTTCTCCGGATTGGTAGATTTGAATATCCCACTCCCGACAAAGACGCCATCTACGCCGAGTTGCATCACCATGGCCACATCTGCCGGTGTTGCCAGTCCTCCGGCACTGAATGTGACGACAGGCAGTCGCCCAAGCTTCGCAGTTTCTTGTAACAAATCAAAAGAGACTTGGATCTTCTTCGCATGACTTCTCAATTCTGATTCGTCCATTGTTGAAATCAATTTGATTTCTGAATTGATGGCTCGCGCATGAAGTACAGCGTGGATGACGTTCCCTGTTGATAACAGTTTGGTATGAAATTTTTGGCACGATTTAGAGAGACTGGACCTGACTTACTAACCTGTCCCTGCTTCCCCCTTCGTTCGGATCATGGCAGCACCTTCTTCAATTCTTCGAAGTGCTTCGCCCAAATTCCTTGCACCACAGACAAAGGGGACTGTGAACTCCCGCTTGTTGATGTGATTCTCAAGGTCTGCTGCGGTCAAGACTTCGGATTCGTCAATGTAATCCACTTCGAGCGCTTGCAGAATTTGTGCTTCAACAAAATGGCCGATTCTTGCTTTAGCCATCACGGGAATGGACACTGCCGCTTTTATCTCTTTTATCATCTGTCGTACAAATTTAAATTAAATTAGCCAAGATCAAAATGCTTCCGCGTAGAGTAATACGTCACAATATGGTATATATTTGGCTAATTTGGTATATATTTGGCTCAATTGGTACATATTTGGCTGATTTTGGTATATGTTTGGCTAATTTGGCAAATATTTGGCACATTTGGTACATATTAAGATTATTTGGTATATATTTAGCTGATTTGGTATACAGGGCGTTTCTTATCTCTTAGACTTACTTTGAAATTGGCGCGTCGCAAACTCACTTAAATGTTTGTTGACGCCAGTGCAAAAAGTTTCGCTTTTTTTAAATTTTAATATTTTTTGATTTTGAATTTTATTTATTTTGACTTAAAAGTTTTCGGATTTTTTAAACATTTTTTTGCACTGGCGTCAACAAACATTTAAGTGAGTTTGCGATGCGCCAATTTCAAAGTAGTCTAAGAGATAAGAAACGCCCTGTATACTGGGTATATATTTAGATTAATTACTTTTGGGTCACTCATCCTAGCCACGCCTCCATCCTTTCTGATGTCTGCGGGGACTCTTTCCAGCGCCATGACAGCGCAAGCACCTGCCTTCTCAGCAATTCTGGCCTGCTCTGCATTCGTAGCGTCCATGATGATCCCACCCTTGAGCATTTTGGCAAGGCCGGACTTCACCTGGAAACTCCCTGAAATAATCGGCGGAAACTTTAGGTTCTCAGCGTGCGACCTTAAATAGTCATTAATTTAATTCTAGTTCTAATTAGATTAATAATCAAATTTATAATTAATTGTAAAATTGAAAACAAAATCCGAACCTTTCACTTCTCCGTTTGTGACTTTGGAATTCATTTTGAATGTAATTGAACGGACTTTGGATGGGAGCTCTTGGGTCAGAACGTGGCCAGAGAATTCCAGAAAATCAAGTGAGACTATGACTTTCTATCTTCAAGTTCAGTCTTCAGATTACAAAATTAACTTTATGTCTCGTAGTTTACGTAAATAGCTTTCACAAACAGTTCAAATGTATGACGACATTTCACTCAATAGTTATATAATCATCAACTTATGAACAGAGCAGTCATATGACATAAGAAAACATCTATGTTTGCAGTTACATAATTCAAACTTAGGGTCAAAGGTCGACTTTATTATCGCACTCTTACTCATTCAAACCAAAACATCCCATGACCATGACTGAACTCATGACTTTTTTTCCACTACACTCTTATTCTTAATTATTTTTAACTTGGTCAAGTTCAGAGTCATTTTAGAATGGTGGAGATTTTGAATATCGGAGTGCTGGCCCTTCAAGGCGGGTTTTCCGACCACCGGTCGCATCTCCAGGACTCCGCACTCCACTTCCCTCAAGAAATTAGAGTGCAGGAAGTAAGGACAGGAAGTGAATTAAAATTTCTGGATGGACTTGTCATTCCAGGGGGTGAATCCACGTCAATGTCTATACTGCTGGCCAAAAATGAAGATTTACGACAAGGTCTGAATATTGATAACAGTTAATTCTGAAATTCTCTTAATTGACTTAACTGATTAGGTCTGAAGGAATTCGCAAGGAGGAAACCGGTGTTTGGGACGTGTGCTGGAATGATTCTTCTTGCAAATGAAGTTGAGGATTCAACTGGGAATCACCATGGCCTGGTAAAATTACTAATAGAGTATAGGGGCATGTATTTAAGGAGTGGTGCACTCTCACCAAGGTGGGGCGAATTAGCCCACTCCTCCCTAATACCTTCATTATTTTCTATCGTAGATTGGAGGGATAGACATCAAAGTAAGCCGGAATTTCTATGGGAGTCAAACGCAAAGTTTCGAAGCCATCGTGTCAGTGGAGAATGAAGAATTGGAGTCATTGACTCGAATGTTATTCATTCGGGCCCCCGGAGTCATCGCCCTGAATGAACCTGGGAAAGTGATGATCTTGGCAAAGCACATTCACTCCATCGTGGCAGTACGACAAAATAATTTGATTGCCACCTCATTTCATCCCGAACTAACGCCTGAGCTCAGGTGGCATATTTATTTTTTGAAAATGGTTCATGAATATAAAACTAATAATTAAATTGATTAAAAATTTGTAAGACAAAAGTTTAGTTCGGGACCTGGTGTCTGTTAGTAATTTCTTTAATTTTGACTACCGTGAAAGTCATTTAGTCATTTCAATGCGGACAGAATTAGAAACTCTAAAAATAAATGAAACTGTGAAACAAACGAAGCAAAAATAATCTGGAGGTGCGGATCTCTCACATGCTAAAGCGAGCGCTCTACCATCTGAGCTACACCCCCAGTCATAGAATTCAATGTTGAAATTATTTATCTTGGAAAAAACCGGCTGTTGACCCAGATCTAATTGTTGCATATATATTGTATCTAATCAAACATTTCTTGTGACTGAGAACTTGTTGGAGTTAAAGATTCAACAAATGAAATGAAATCATGTTATTGTTAGCCATGCCATTTGGTTTCCGCACCCCTTTAATGCATTCACTTCTGCCTTACCCACAACTGTCAAACCGGTCAGTTAAATTTCAATAACAACTAGATCTGGGTCACCAAATGGTTCATTCCGAGAAGACAACCAATTTCAGCAACACATTCTATGAATGGGGGTGTAGCTCAGATGGTAGAGCGCTCGCTTAGCATGTGAGAGGTACGGGGAATACCCCGCACCTCCATAAATATTTTGTTACTTTTATTACGCACTTTCACACGCACACAATTTTTTTAAAGTAGGTATTGCGCAAGGCAACGATTCTTCATGGAAAATTGAATCACAAAAATTAGAATATGTTGCGGTTGTTGTTGCTGAATTTCGGACTACCGTGTCTACATAGGCAATAATCTTTTCCTTAATTTCTAATATAGAAATTTCAAAATCCCCGAAAAGTAGTGACAAGATTTTGGAGGATTCGATTTAATACAGTTTGTTGTCGGGTGGTTGAAGCAGGAGGTTGAAAAGTTGGTTAATTGTATTTGGCAAGTCGCCTTAGTCGATATTTTTCTACCATAAAGACCGTAATAAAAACGGATTAATATATTTTTGCCCCTTAAAATAATAACTTTGTCTCTTAAAAAATTGTAACTTTGCCCCTTAGTAACTTCTACCCTTAGGTGGTTCATGTGTCCCCTAAAAATTGTAATTTTGTCCCTAAAAGAAATAACTTATGCCATTAAAATAAGTTACAATTCCCAAACCTTTATTACTTCATATGCAAGCGGTAATCAGTTTAAAAGATTGTATTATTACTCTGACCTAAGAGGCAAAGTTACCATTTTTTAAGGGACAAAGTTATTATTATAAGGGGCACAGAAATTAGCAGCCAATAAAAACCATTACCTAACTCAAATAAGAAGTTCAAATGGCTGGCATGCACAGCTTAAATCCAAACCCAATCGGAGAAAATTAAATTAACTTCACAAGAGTTTTTTGTGAAAATTTGTCATGGATTCAGTTTATTTTTGATCAGTGAAATGAATTCAGTGAATACGAAGAAGAAATTAACTACAAGAGCGATTGATTAGCTTCGTTTTGTATATTATAGAAATTTGTATAAATCATATTTTTTTAATCCGGTGGTCAAATTGGAATGGCTGACCAGGAAAGACAATTTTTAGGTTCGAAAATACAGAATTACTAATTTAATTTCATTGCATTTGTAAAACAGTGTTTGACGTGGAATTAAGTCGGTGCCAAATTACGAGTCTTATTAAATCCCTCTATTTTCAAGTTCAAATAATAAATAATAATAATAATAAGTTTCTATTTCATTCCTACAGTTAACTATGTCTGAATTGAGTTTTGATCCCTATGCGTAGAGCACTCTTGTCAGGTTAAACAGAGGAGTGGTAAAATATTTAAATTTTCAGGGAAGTTTTCTAACACCCGGAATTGAATTAATGTAGTAAAGGGGTACTAACTATGCAGCCCGCGCGAGTTACCCCTAATAGTCAATAATTTAGCTGTTGGTCACCTAGTCAAAATTTCCCAAACACTGATCTTGCCGTTTTACCCGATTAGAAAGAAAGGCGTGTAAGTTTTCTAGGGAACCACAAGGGGTAACAAATCATGCCCGGTTAAAACACATCAACGTAAGCTGTCGTACTTGAATATCAATTGAGTAACTAATTCGCGTATTACATTCGTTTTATGGACTTATTTGTGTAGTAATTCCAACGTTTATCAAATTGACACAAGCGTCCGATTCTTTACCGATTGGAGAAATGGTTATTGGAATTCATGAGCAAGGCCAAATCCCAACATGTAGTCTATGGCCACAAAAATCGAAATGTAAACTGAATATTTATTATGTAATATAATTCAATGCGTCAAGTCAAAGTGCCGCGGGAGTCAATTCAGATGAGAACAAGTTCAACAAGAATTTGATTCCCAACCCTCTCTGTGGATTCAAAAATGTAGAGTTGGAAGGGGGAAAGGAGGTATTCATTTTCAAGGGCAAAGACTCTGTTGTGGTCGTCCATGTGCACACATTTTGCAAGGATATTCCCTGGATTGTGTATTGCAAAGACCGTTCCAAAATCTGATGCAAAGTCGACGGCCAACTCCGCATCAGTCGTCGTAGATGTGAATTGGCCAAAACCAAAGATCTCGCCGCCCTTGAATCCGATAGGAATACAATTTCCGTCACATCCTCTGTAAAGGACAGATGGTCCAATCCTGGACCCCGCTTGGTTTTCCATGATGTAGCGAATGAAGAGGAATATGGAGAGATTGGCAACGTCCTTTAGTTGAATGTCTCCGGTACAAACACTCCTCATCTCTCGGTTCAGTTCCATGTAAATTTTTGCGTACTTATTTCCTCCGAGAATGTACGCGATCAAGGCTATGTGACATGAATCCGGGAACTCCGTCCCTCCTTTCATTTTCAGTGAATCTCGATATACACCTGGATTCTTTTTGAAAATGGTGTTAGCTTTAGTCCATACCTTTATGAAATTGTTTCTGTTCTTCCAAATGTCTACATGTAACGCTGCATCTATGTCTTGGTAGTCTCTGTAGCGAAGTTGCTCAAATTGGTTGACAAAAGATTTGACGGATGATTGGTTGCAGACCACAGAGCCATCCAACCGGAACGGAATCCGAATGTCCTTCATTAACTTACCTCTTTGAACAGTACCCGTCCTAGAACTCCAACTCAAGTAGTTAGTTCCGTATAGGAGTAGTATCAGTGAGACTATGAATAGGACACTTTCAAACAGTAATTGAGCCAATTTCTCAAACTTTTCTTTCGGAATTATATTTGAACCCAAATTAGTCAAAATTTACATAACCAGAATCTCAGTAGAAATTAAACTGTAACCATTTACTATACCCATCATCCGATTCTACTCAATGGCTAGAGGCGATTGTGCGAGACTAGAGGGATACGATAACAAAATGATAAGAAAGGAAAATCAATTGTTAGCGTTCAAGTGCGTTCCTAGAATTTTATCTGCTTTGAACAGGAGTCAACGTTATCTTGATGATAAATGACTTCATGACTTGCACTAATTTTTAATCTAATTGATACGTGCGTAACTATTGTTAGTACTCGAGTAAATCAATATCTGACAATGAGTCTAGTCGGTTGCGCTCCTGGCGGTGTGTCATAGGAATATGTTCCGTACTTGCGTCAAGCAGCAAATCCACACACGTATTTACGTAAAGCTGTAAAGAGTGACGATTGGATTTATGGATAAATGAGTAAATCAATAAGACACATGTTAACATGGTTAAATTAAAATAATACTCTGGAGAGTCCGTCGTCTCTGGTGGTGGAGGAAGATAGATAGGTCAGACTACACTTTAAATATAATTCCCACTCCCACTCTGCACTCTGCAATCCTTCTTTCGTATACTTCGGTTCCAAATCATTATGCTTTTTATACCGCAAATTATGATCAGCGGGTCTAGGTCTAACCCGCATGTCGTGAGATTCCTTTGTTACTTGTTAGACACTTATTTAAAAACTTGTCGGACATTTCCTCCAGAATAAGTGAAGTTGATGGTGTGAGTATTGACATGAAGAAATTGTGTACCAGTAGAGTGTATTAAAGTTACGGGTGGTCATGTAAGAGAAAGAGAACCAGTGGTCGTGGTCCAATTTTCTTGGAAATGATTTGGAACAGGTTTCAGGGCAAAACCAGGTTAAATTTGAGGTGAATGGCAGGACATAACAAAGTCCATCAACTCACTCATTCATGAATAGGAAGTTCAGTCTGTAAGGAGCAATCAACAAAGTACATTTCTTCTTTTCCCATACAAATTTAACGCTAAATTAAATGTTAACTTGAAAGTGATCTATTAATTCATAAAAACTCTACTGCTTGACAATATTACTTATAAGTATGCCGAGGTTTCCGCTACATTTTCATACCAATCTCATTCTCATTCCATTAATTTTTTATGTGACATTGGGATATTCGGCTGCTCAAAATGTAAGCATTCACTTCATGTACAGCGTGGATCAGAACTATTACCCGTATAATATTAATTCAAAAACTGTTTATATTAAAATATGTAAAACAGAATGGGAGTTTGATCCTGCGTGGGACGAAAACATCCTTTGAAAATTTCACCGGAATTGACCCGAATGTCAAAGATTCACTTCGATACATTGAACTGGAGTACGTGAATTTCCATCCGAACGAATTAGTGGACGCCATCCGTGACTGTAACAATTTGGAAACAGTACATTTGAGAAGATTGAAGGAATCTCAATGGAAATTTACGAAAAGGGTGAGACTGCCGAGGCTGAAGACATTCACGATAGACGTCCCTTATTTTTCCAACGGTCCGACCGAACAACAATTCAAATCCATGTTGTTCTTTGATAAGAAAGAGGAATGGAAGTTGGAAGAAATTCCCAATCTTTTCACGGACATCAAATTGAGTCAATATTCCAGTTACCCTTATAATGGGGATACTTTTCACTCAAATCTTTTTGAAATTAATCACAGTGAAGGGAAGTTTGTGACCCGACTGGATCCATTTATTTACAAACTATTACGGAATTTGGAACACAACTTTGAAGTCAACAAATTGGCCGTGGTTGATTGGACAGGTTTTGGTAATGGTGGCAAGGGTGGGAAAATGCCGGCGTTAGATCCGGAAATTGTTCAACCCAGTGTTCGTAATTTGGAGCTTGGATATGTCAAATTAAAGAAAGGGTCAAAGTCAGAATTCATCGCCAGAACACGGAACCTTGAGCAACTCTCATTTCTTGCAATCCCAATCTCACTTGACATTGCCGATTTACCAACTAAATCACTCAGGAAATTAGAAATCGGATCCATGGAGAATGTCACATTTTCAGAAATTATACAATTTCCGAAACTGACTACTTTGAAATATTTCTTCTCTCCAATCCCAGATCTAATTATTGATAACTATACGCACATCTTCCCATGGGTTAAGTTTGTGGACTTTCGTCTGAAAGAGAATAAAGGGAGCCTTCGACTCCTAAGGAATATTCTGGGAACCTGTGCTCAGAAAATCTCACTCTTTGATTTCAATTGGGGGAAATATTGTGCCACAGATAAGTCTCAAGGAGAGGAAGACCCTGGAATGATCCAGTTCTTAAAGAACGCAAATGTTCCATTGTGTCAGCTGACCTTCTTTAGGTTGACCAAAGACAAGGTCACTGGTCAGTGGTACGATACCGAATATTCCGAGGAGTACGATAAGAGTTTTAATGCAGGCGTTGACGTCCCAGATACAATTGAAGGAGAAGGAGAATTTGACGACTGTGGAGTCAATCTTTATAAGCCGATGACATCAACTCCGCCCACAACAATACCAGAAGTCACAACTGAAAAACCTACTACGACTACGACTAATCAAGTTCCAATTGAGAATAAGTGTACTGACACTGGATTCTTCGCCAATGAAATTCATTGCTCCAGATTTTATCGCTGCGTCGAAAACTCAGAAACAGGGACTGGTGAAAAATCGTTTACCAAATATGAATTCTCCTGTCCTCCGGCCACATTATTCGACACCATAAGTTTAATCTGTGATCATATGTATGAGGCAAATACTCATCCTGACTGCATCAACTCATCCTAACTGCGTCCGGAGCCATTAGTACACAATCATATGCCTAATTGTTCAACAACCCACACATATTTATTTATTGAATACAATAAATCATTTCAATGAATTAAATGGACTTCCTTCGCGTAGAAAGGAAACTAAAAACGTGGAAGAAATAAAATGAAACAAAAATACATATTAGCCACCCTGTAGCGTTAAGGAGAGATTTGTCTTGACTTTGGTTCTTGGAATGACACATTTGTTGAGTTCATTCTAATGACGAGTTCGGTGTTATGAATCTGACGTCTGTGACGTGTGCAGTCGTTAATGAACGAAGGGCATGGATGTTAAAGGATACAAAGTGGAGTACAAGAGAGTCAAAAAATCCAATCTGGTATTTTCCTTGAAACTGAAACCGGTTCCTGAGCAGATTCTCAATGATGAATGAGACAAGGAGTAAAAGTACATGGGTATACATTAAATAATAAATTAACTCCTCTTTCTCCCGATATCGTCCTTCCAAATACTCAGTTATGTCAAATTATGGGAATGGCTGTGAAAACCGGTGTTGTCAATAGTTTCACTGAAGACTCATGTTGATTGTCAACCAGAAGATGTCCAAAAATCCCCAACACACCCCTCACACTTGGCTAGTGATTAGGCACGACCTCAGTCATTGAGAATTTTACGCAAGATGAAACAGTGTGTACCTGTTTTAGTGTCCAGATATAAATCTCATGCATTTACAATGGAAATCCGAAATGGCTGAATGTTATCTCTTAAGGACGGGTTTCAAAACAAACTAGCAGGGACATTTACCTGTAATTTTTCGGCTTGACCTCGTCAAGTACCCTAATCGTTCCACTGGTCCGGTCGGTCTGAAATTTTGGATGACGGTTCCCAGTGACGTTCGGAGGGTCAACGGTCAACCACTTATAAAAATGACAAAATCTTAAAGGTTTCATTTGAACAAAAAATTAATTCCCTATGTCATACCGAAAAGGGACTTCAATTCATTTGATAACCATGATTTATACCGAGTACTTCGACCCAGGGCCAAAATCCGATATGTTAAGGTCGTAAATTTTAAAGTGTATAAACTTTATACGTCGATTTTTGAAAGGTTTTAAGAAATTTAAAAAGATCACGGACAATACAATTTCATTTAGAATGAAAAGAAAATTCAAAACCTTTCAAAAATTGACACGTACAGTTCAAACACTTTAAAATTTATGACCTTAACATATCGGATTTTGGCCCTGGGTAAATGTGTAAATCGTGGTTGTCGGGTGAACTGAAGTCCTTTTTCGGTCCATTTATTTGGACAATCGGACTGTTTTTATAAAACCATGCCAATTTTTCCTTTTGAATCGTGGAATCAGAATAATGAGATGCACATTTACCAATACTTTTTTCTAATCGTTTCAAGATTAATCTCAGAGTAAGCAAGTGTTTAATTCAATGCATTGATTTTGACTCTACTGGCTTGCAGAATAAATAAGTCACAAAATGTACAATTACATATCGTATGTAAAGATCGGAAGCTTGTGCATTAGAGCAGAACAGATACATATTACTATATATTACCTTTTTTAGTAGAAGTTGACAATATTGTGGATAATGACGCAGACTGACTGACTACACAACTCAGCAGAGTTCGTATACGCCGTTCTGTATAGAGAAAACATCTGCACTCACACATTTATTTTCATCATGCACTTATTCATACATATAAAAGACTAATTCCTGTTTATCTGTCCTCATGGCTTTTGATTTTGATAGTTGCGATTGTCAATGGATTAAAGGAAATCCGAGTACATCATATTGTAGCCATTGCGTTATTAAAGAATGGAATCAATTGATGGGTGGAAATAAATGCAAACATGTAAAGTTATGAAGTTTTCCATCTATATAATTTATTATTTCCAACATTTTCACCGTATTCTGGGGGAAAAATTGTTTTGGATTTCTTAAAAGATTTTGGGTGTTGAGGTCAGACTTCGGGGGTAATTGCATGGGATATCCCATGCTAAACTCCTGAGAACAAAGATTCCATTCCCTCTTTAAAAAACAGGTTTATATTTTTGTGACATTAACAGTGGTCGTCGGACAAAAATACTTGGGCATGATAAGTTTAGCCACCTTAGCAACGGCTATGATTTTTTTGTGGCTGACTCGGTTTTGGACAGGTTGGGTAGTTCACTCGTTAGTGTCACCGCAATGTTGGGATACCATTCTGTATCTTATACTGTAAAGAATGCTTTGTCAAGGCTTTAATTATTCCTTCTGTTCGGATTGGAGTGAAACGGAGTGGAATCAATTAATGTAATTGTTTTGCAAAGCTCCATACGATTATGGTCCATCTAGTCCAATTCAATCTCTCATACACTTAAAACGACTGCAATTTTGATCTTTTATTCGTAATTTGAGCAGATTTCTCTTCATTTCCCAATTTAGGATTTCTCTGGAGCCATGTGTGGTAATACTAGTACCTGGCAAAGACACAGGCAATACGATTTTGCCAATGTATTAATAAATGGAAATGCATTACAACCAGCAAAGTAATAACTAGGATTCCAAGTGAAATTGAAGGTGAAGAGAGGGATTTGTCTGATATCACTTCAATAAAGAGGTCAAGAAGTCAATCCTTGGAGGGCGACAGGAACGCGTGAGTTTGATTTGAACATAGATTTGATGAATTCAGGACCGTAGTCACATTTAATTAGCTTGTACATAATACACAGTACGGAACGATAGCATAATTTCTTTGGACCGAACCACCTTAAGTCGTTATTTAATTTATCAGTTATTGCATCATATTTGCTGGATTTCATGACTAGTCTAGCGGCAGTTTTAATAATACGTTCAACAGATTTAAGACTTTTCTTTACGTGGCACATTTAGTATATCATTCTATTACAAGTAAGAATTTCAGCTTATTTTTTCTTACATAAGATGAACAGTACCCAATTCCAATATTTATATCCGGGTTGATGCCAATTTTGTATAATATTTTTGTTGTCGAGCGACAAGGGAAATGTGAGCAGTAAAATCTGTGTAAAATCATTTGACCGTGGTGTGCCATCTTTGGGCGCTGAAGTGAACGCGGACAAGAAAAAGATGAGCTCGGTCGGTCGTATGTTGTCAGAATTTATGTTGTCGAGCGACGCAAGGAAGGGACAAAAGTGAAATCCGTGTGAGACGCTTTGACCGTTGTGTGCCATCTAGTGGTAAGATATGTAAATACAGGGTGTCTTCTTTTTTATTTGGCCACCTATCAATTGCTCTCCTCTCTTTACCGTGCGAGATAGAAACTTGAAATTTGGAACATATACAGCCCTTAAAGAGTTCTTCATGAAAAAAAATTGAAATTTTCAAAACTTTT
>JAQFYE010004278.1:0-13659 GCA_034694305.1 Protaphorura glebata
ACGTCATCGCTATAGTGTATAGCCGAAACGTCTATACTCTTATAAACTTTCTCCTCTCAAAAACTCTCGATTCTCAAAAAATAAATTATTTTACATTACCATGTCCGAACCTTATAGTTTATACTCTTGTGTAAAAATATCAAGTTGGGCCATTTTCAACATTGATCCTATATTTTTGTACTTCTATTTGTTTTTGTTAAATAACTGTCTTCTTTGCATAAAAAGGCAGAACATTATCGCTGAAATGAACAAATAGCGGCGGTTGTGCTACCTCATTTTTTGTATGCTTCTAAATAATGTATATTCCCAAGAAGAAAACAGTATAACAGCAAGGAAAGAAGAATAAGAAAACAGTATAAGAGCGACTTTCCTTACACCCAATGTAACGTATCCATTCACACTCTCACAAGAAAATGTTGGCATTTGACCATCCCATGCAAAAATTGTCAATTATAATTTGTGATTTTAAGAATTCTCTGTACCAGCCGGAACAAACTCAAATTCTAGAAAGTTTTAGAATCCAAAAATTTTATACGTTCCAAAACCTCGGCAAATTGTGTGCCTCAGAAAAATCTTGAATGGAAACACATAAGAGAAGATGAAAGGAGAGTTTGGTAGTTGTGTGGAAAGTTTTTTTTGGAGAAAGGACAAGAGAGTGAAGAAATGAATGGAGGAAAGAAATAGGGAGAAAATGATGGGACCGGATTGTTGAGATGACGGGAGAGGAGGAGAAAGGCCGGGCCCGGACTGGTTGGTCGTGAGAGTCGGATGAGGCGGGAGTACGCAGGAAAATTCCCCCCGAATTCCCGAGAAATGGAAAAGTGGGATTCTCATTCTCCCGGTTTCGGAGTAGACGGGAGAGATGGGAGACAAGAGACGACTGCATGGTTGTGGTCGGAAAAATTCTCCTTTTTACATCCACACTCTTCGATCTGACCTATAGTCGTGTCTATCACCTTTGCCCTCATCTCGTCAGCACCAACTTTTTTCAACTCTCGCCAAATCTACGCTCAATATGTCCATATTTTCTAGATTTGATCTCCGATTCTAACTCTTGCACTTTTTTACCCAGTCAGTGTACAGTCCAACAATTAAAAATCAGTTGTGAGAAGGTGACCGAATAAATTGTGCTAATATATTTCAAGGTCATATTCTTGAAAAATTAATGTAATCCGTGACCTGGGACCCACAAACACATTTTGTGAAAGTGGAACCACTTCAAAGAGCTTTTATGCAACTAAGTGCATTTTTCGAGATACAGGACAAAATGTTGGAGTTCAAGGATTCCATCAAGGCGGATCCTGACTCGGCCGGTAATTAAAGAATTAGTATTAATTGTCCACATCAAATTCTATATGAGTTATTATTAAGAGACAGAAACTCTGTTTATACTAGCCCAATTATTTAAAATATTACTCTTTGATTATAAGTTATTGTGTTACAGTTTAATTACTTCCTATAACCTTTACTTCCGTAACTTAAGAAATCATTGGTTGTTACTCTGTCCGTACTTATTTGTTTGTTTGTTTGTTTGTTACTCGGGCTTAAAGAAGTCTCTCTTACACGTATGACGTATAACGTCTGACACCTGCATTTTGCAAAAAGACATAATAAAATAATTTCTCCCCTTCTCTAAAATATATATCCGATAATATAACGGACTTCGATTACAATAAATACCTAGTATATGCGGTAAATGGTAGTGAAAACATCCAGCTTTTGTCAACTTTCTCTATTTCTCTGTTGGCGAGAATAGTGGTATACCGGCTAGAATTCGAGACTCTCGAATACGATTTGAACCAGTATTCTATGTGAAGTTTGTGGTATTCATATTCATCTATGGGCAGAAAAGGCTGACGAGTAGTAACTTCTCGCAATATCCCTTTGGATAGAAACTGTACAACTGGTACAGTAATATTAAGGTCTTGTACAAATGAAGGAGTATGTTGAAAGTGGTTTTCTCTAACCTGCAATCGCTTAATTTCCTACCCTACTAAAATCAGGTACCGATAATTCGGAGAAATTGGATTTTCCATGATTACATTCCAAATTAATACTCGGCCCGATATGTTTCAAGAGCCGATGACTCAGTGTGTACATAGTGTAATTCAAATTAAACATTCCGGGCTCCGACCGGAGAAAGTTTCATCAATTCCTAATTTATTTTCAAGTCACTTTATTTACCTCCGTATATTCTTGGGCGCAATAACTGAATGATTACGGAAGAATGTTGCTTAATAATTATAGAATTTAAGCACTTGATAACTCTGTCTACCGTTGTGATTAATTATTTCCTCTTCAGGGAGACTCTACATATATTTGTAATATCATTTCATTATTTAATCTCAAATACAATCTTAAAATTAACTCTCCTACTCCAGATTGGATCGGACGTCAATAATTTACATTACCTTTGGATTGCTTCATATACAAAAACCTAGCTAGTATTACTCTAAATCTTAAGCTACCTAATTCCAACGTTTTCTTATGTTAACATCGTCTGAACAATTATATAAAAGCACGAGTTTCGATTAGAGCCTACGTACTATTATCAGCCATATACTCATTTCTATTAAACAAACTATGTCACGAATAGAAAGTATTAAGGATGTATTGATGACTTCTTACAAGGGTTCTACTAGGGTCCTATTTTCTTACGAGTAAAGGAGGTTTAGACCTGATCATATCTACAACTTGCTTAATCTAATTTGATGTGAAACCACAGATCGAACAATCAGCAATCCGAAGCTAGGGAAGGTCAATTCATGCAGTTGTAATTTAGTTCTCTTGTTTGTAACTCTACTTGCACTAATAAAAGACGAATTGAACTGCATTGCAGCTGTTAATATGCTAGGACTGTAATTATAGGTCCAGAAAATTTGTGTCTGCACTCTATAGTGAGAGCGTCGCAGAAATTAAGTACTGATATAATTAGCCCGAGAGATAAGAAAGGCCTTGGAATTTTATTTTAGTTTAGCCCACCATATTCAACAAAATTTACTTTGCAAACACATCATAATTCTTCTTATGATATGGTTCCTCTTCAGGTTTCACTGAAGTGGTACTAGTACATTAGATATCTGAACTTGATCTTAATCGGACGTGAATGAAATGATACGATGACTCATTGATTTTGATTCGCTCTTCCGTACAGAATAGACGAAAGATTTGAATGTAAGACTTTAACTAATGACTTTCTCCAACATTTTTATGTGGAATTGAAGAAGGGACTCGAATACGCGGAGAGATGTGTGAAGGTTGTGGGCAAAAGATTCGAGACCGATGGCTTTTAAAAGTCGGGGAGACACACTGGCATGAGGAATGTCTCACCTGCTGCTGTTGCCATTCACCACTAACTCATTCTTGCTACTACCGAGCGTCTAAACTTTACTGCAAGCATGACTACGACAGGATTTTTGGGGTTAAATGCTCACGATGCGGAGAAAGACTTTTACCCCAAGAGCTTGTCATGAGAGCTGCCGTAAGTACCGAAGAATTTGTTTCTAATTTAAGAGGGTATCCAGCTTACGCTTGGGTGTCACGCTCACGGTAGAAAAATTTAGATAATTTGTAATTATGTAGTGGGAGTAAAAAGAGCGTGAAGGTGTCATGTTGTGAAAGTGAGTAAAAGCATCAGAGAAAGTCAGTTTTCTTTTTTTTATGGAGTTTGATGGTTATCGGAAAAGGCGTCGGACGGAAAAGACAAATCCTCCCATAAAATCCACGCACAACATGAATTTCCATGTTCGAGATGGATGGATTTCGTTTCGTGGAGTGCCGTTTTTTATTTCTACATTTTCGACACGACACCAGTCACCGACCCACCCGATCAGTAAATATTCAATGTGGGAGGTTTCGACGAAACTACTACTTACTTCAGGATTTATCAAATCTATCACTGCGTTGCTCGCTCCTTTTTTTTCAACAAACACGAACATAAAGAATTGAGGAGTTTGGCTATTATTGGCTTTTCGGATTACAAGAGTTAGGATTCGGATTTCAAATGAAAATAAAATGATATGATTCCGATAAGCGATAACCTTTCATTTGTAGGGGTTAAGTAGACAGGAATAAATCGTCAATGAACGCATCGATACGTTATATACGCTCCTGATTTATTCTGAAATTATAGACACATGTATTCCATTTGGCCTGTTTCGTGTGTGCTGCCTGCTGCTCGCCACTTCAAAAAGGAGATCAATTCATTCTTCGTGGCACGCAAATCTTTTGCCGTGCGGACTTTGAAAAAGAATTGTACCTTTTGCAGCAGACTAATAGTCCAAGGGGTAAGGAAACAATTTATACTGTATTGTTTGATTTTCCAACTCCCACCACAATTTAGAATTAAATACCAAATATGACAGACTCGATCAAATGGATGAACCCTTGAAACAATCAAACGCACATATTTCTAAATCTACCCTTAATATAACGCTAAGTCAATTCCCATCAATGAACGAAAAAAAATATTGTGTGTTATAATTTTCTGGTGCTATTTTACTCTCTCACAATTATTCAGCTACGAATTTATTGTGACGTTACACGGGAAGGAAGTATAAAATGCATATGCTTGGGTTAAAAATAGAACCTTCATCCAACATGTTTTACTTCCATTTTTTTTCGATGTCATGTAATTTTCAAATGAGCAATTTTTAAAATAGGATTCAATGAAGTATAAACCGGTAGAAACCAATTCGTATTATTATGAAATTACGACAGAAAGCTTTTCCACATTGTGCCTTATAGTTCTAGTTATTTGTGAAAGAAAGAAAAAGCCAGTTCCCATTTGATTAATTGTCTCAAATCACAAATCTTAAGTGATGGCCTAATCTAGTTGAACAAAAGTTAGAGGATGTACTCCTTTGGTTAATAATCTCCAGAAATTCCAACTAATCTTATTAATCGCTACTCCAATGGGATTTTTTTTAATCAACCTTAATACTACGGAACCTTCCACTTTGCCGACAGTCAACTAATTACTTTGTACAATTGACAACTTTTGGCACCATAGATGCACTGATTATCATACACATTTTCATTCATAAAATATTAAATTTATCGATAAAGGAAAACTTATATTATACAGGAAGTGATGATGTGATCGGAGACGAGAATAGTCGACCAAGGGACGGACGCCGAGGACCAAAAAGGCCTCGCACAATTCTGACCTCTGCACAACGCCGACAATTCAAAGCCTCGTTTGAAATCAGTCCGAAACCTTGCAGAAAGGTGATAGAATTGATACATCTCGAACTTCGTAATGAAATCGATAATCGAAGGAATTGGGATTATCAAGCCAAACTAAATATTTTCAGGTTCGAGAAGCCTTGGCAAAAGAGACCGGGTTGAGTGTCCGCGTCGTCCAAGTTTGGTTTCAGAATCAGAGAGCAAAAATGAAGAAACTTCAGCGGAAAGCAAAACAGGACACGGATTCCAAAGGAGACAAAGACTCATCCAAAGACAAAGACGAAAAGCACAAAAGTGACACATCATCATCCGAGCCGTCTGGCCATTATTTCGAAGGTCAATCTGATGATCCCTTCACGCCTTCAGGCTCACAGCCTCTCAACCCTAACATTCCCTACTCCCCAGAAGGTACATGAATTTTTAATTGAATCTTCCTAGACAATCGGCAAAGAAATTCTCGGTCCGTATTGATACGACGGCTTAGCCTGCGATTTCAACTTTGTCCTTTTCAGAGAAAGTTGTGAAAGACTTAGAAGTGCACTTTTTCAGCAGCCAATTTTGTCAACAATTTTCTAATGATTGAATTCTTATTTTCGTTACGCATGTTGTATATTTATTTTCTCCTACAGACAATTATCCATCTAATTCGGGGGAGAGTTTCTGCAGTTCGGAGCTTTCATTAGACGATAGTACAGGTTTGGAACCACTGGACGACTCTGGACCTGAGCTTCATAATTTGGAACATCATGGAACGCCTACAGAACTCTTGCCTTCGTACTCTCAGATCAATCCTATCGATAAACTCTATCTCATGCAAAACTCTTATTTTACGGACCCCTAGAGTCAAAAGCCAAACCACCGAGCTGCCGAAAATGGAGAATCCGAGCTTTACTTTACGTTGGTTCAAAATCACATCATCATCATGACATCGCAAATCGCATCCAGTTTTCCAGTTCCAGCTTTCACTTTGACTTTGGCTTTCAATACTTTATTGAATTCTGGCTCCGTAGCTTTGAAGGATGCAGTCCTAATAGAAACGGCTTTCCCAACTTCCTAGCACCACCGAAGACCGAACTGAAGACCACCCGGCCGAACAGCTTCTAGTTCTGAGCTTTTGTCAAGCATTCAAATCAAGGAAGCGTGCTGCAGCGTAGCTTAGCTACGAGACGCTTTCTCCGAAACCGAAACTCATAAGTGAGAGAGACCGAAGCCCAGGGCTCCGGTCTCCGAATTTACGATCTCCTATCTTTGCCATGTCGGAGTATTTGGTGTCTTGCATATAAAAAAGAACTCCAACTCTTCTGAAAGTCTCAAATGGCTTTGCCCACAAGCAATCCTTCCTTCTTATGAAGACATGTCACGTATTCCCACCATGGACTTTTCATTACCTACGCTTCTCTGACTCTATTCTACTTTATTTCCTCTGAATCTACTCTACTTTGCTTTCTTTTCAGTTCCAAAGGAATGGAAATTTCGAAACTGTAATTTCTGAACGAATGGATCCTTTGCACTGGGGTAGAACTTTCCGAGGAACAATTTCCTGAAATTTTGTGATAAAGGTTTTTATCATTATTTTAATTAATCACCTATGCCTCATAATGAACGTGTTTAGTTGGTCACGAATTGTAGTTTTTCTGAATTCTGTCGATTAGTCGATCAGTGGAAGACCAGTATAAGAATTTTTTTTATCAATATAAGAACTATTCTCGGTCAGTTTCCTGCATTGCTGAAGATTATGAAGGACGAAGTAAAATACACTTTTGAATGAGCTTGGCAGAAATAAAACCCAAGCTTAAGAAAATCCGTATATTATAAATAAATAAAATATTATCATTCATCAACTTTTCAAAACTTTCAGTCCGAATATTGACAATAGTACGTGTGGTCATATTTTCTGTACCATAAAAGAAATTGAGTAAAGGAACTGCTACGAAAATATCTGTCTCCTCGTAATAGTGAACGTTGAATTGGCCCAGTATAGAAATAACTCCGTTGCTACTTGAAGGATTTACGCAGTCTCGCGTAAAAGCAATACAAACACTAACCGGTCACAATATTAGGTTCAATTTTTCGACTCAAGGATATACAATACAGAACCATAGCGTTTGTCGCATAAATACCCCCACCCCTTAATTGTTTAATTTAAGTCGTGAAATTATGTTAATGTCATGCAGGTCATGCAATTGATTAACACACTTTGAGAGTGTGCTATTGAATTAAATTTTAATGGCGACACCATGTATGAGTCTGGTATACTTTGGAAGCGATGATTGGGGGGGGGGGATTTAATTTTGCGACAGATGGTTTATAGATAAAGATTACTGAGTTCTGCATAATCACTTCGGACTCAATATTTTGAGAACCAGTCGAGAATGCTAAGTTAAAAGTATATGTCTCATCCCGTAACCCGTAAATTTCTTGGCCATCGTTGCATTGCATCTTCATTTCGTTACATCGGTCTTGAAACGGACCAATTTAAAGTACCTCACTCGGGTGTTCGTTGCTTTTCAGCAATGACGATTAACTTTCTGACAATTTTCAAAAATGAACATTATGGAGTCCTTGATACCATATTATGGTGTCAAGTTCTATTTTTTGTTTGGTTCTTTTTCCATTAGAGTGGTAACTGCTAACCCCAGCATTCAATCAAACATTGATAAGTTAAAATAGTGCGCAAGCTCTCTATGCGTACAAAAACCGATTTGACTTTCTCCTCGAAGTGGAATTACAAACTTTCAATTTCTGCCAATAGAGTTTAACAAACTAGAGTATGTGACGATATTCATATTTCCTTCTATCAATGATTTCAGTTTCCTTACTATCGAATTCTCGATATGCCATACCAACCAATTGTATACATTACTAATCTGAAATCGCAGAAAACCGGTCGGAATTCAAGAAACGTTCAATTCTTTTGAAATCTGTAGAAGTGCCGCACTCATGATATTTAGCAATTTCGTCAAAATGTTAACAACACTAAAAATATGAATACTTCGAATCATTTTATTTAATTGGAAACTAAACACTCGATAATACATTATCACGCTCTCTAGCAGGGCCAGACTGGCCATAAGAGCGGGTGGGCGATCGCCCGGTGCGCCCCTGTGAATTTAACATTAGGGGCGTGAAAGTTATTAGGGCGCACTTTGCGTTTGCCCCATGCGCTAATATTAACTGCCCTCGGCGCCCCTCGGTTGCCAGTCCGGCCCTGCTCTCTAGTCTGGCTCTGGCTTATTTCTTTAAAAAAAGTTTCTCTCCAGACACCCCAAATATGGATCCTTACGCCTGGGTAGTTAATTTGTTCAGTTTTAAATTTTAAAATTTCGGTTTATAGGATTTAACCTCCAAAGTAGTACCCATTTGGCCTGGGAAGTTAGCCCAAAGGTATGGAAAACCGCTTGGACAAAACCAAGGAGACTGGACAAATCTATCAAATTTTGTAGTTTAGTTTGTAACAGTTTCTTTTGGCAAAACCAAACACCGATTTCGCATCTAAGCAAGGAGTTTAATGTAATACCGTATTTTTATCCAATTACTGGCAAAAAAATCGTATTAAACAGGCTGGGGATGGTAAAAATAACGCAAATGCAACTACTTCCTTCCCTCGATGAAATAGTCCGAGCCCTCTCACCTACTAATTATCTAAATTATTATATATAGATATTGGAGTACGACTAGATACTAAAATTTAGACTTTGTACTAGCTGTATAGAAACGCGTACTTAATGTACCACCTACTTTCAGTCCTTCATGTACAGAAATACTAATTTGTAAAAATGTGCGAAATGTACGTTAGATCGAGCTGAGAAGAAATTCATTACAATTTTACCGTACAGCAAAAACCCAAAGAAATATTCGCCTTACGTAGAGAAATATACTAATATTTCTCCCGTTATATTATTATGTATCTTACAGCGTACAATAAGTATATAATTAGCGGTAACTTTATATGAGTCAACTCATTTTCTTATTTTATTTATAAATTTCTCAATTTATAAATATTGGTTTCAAGTGTGAAACTACAGAAATGAATGGTTTAAGGAAAAATAACAAAAACATTGTATCCAAGTTGAATCCAGTTGAAATCACATGAATTATTTGCTACTACTTTGTGTGTACAGCTTCTTTCCTTGCAGCATCTTGAAGGAGTAGAGCGTCAACTTCATCTGCGGGTAACTGAACGTACCTGATGACAGACCCACGGATAAAACAGTTCTTTACTGACAACTAAAGAAATGAACAGAATCATGACGAATATAATTATTATATGGAGTTGATGACGTAATGAATACCAATAATATATAAAATTCTGGCTCAATATGAACTTACAACGTGTGGAAATTTATCAGGGTCTGTCACACTTATTTCTGTCATCTTCAGGTTCAAATACTGGTCGACTGAATGTAATGTGCCACAAATTCTGTACGGATAAAAAAAAATTAATTTTACCGTTGGCCAACTAACAGCTAAGTATTACATAAACCTATAATAGCCTCTCGACTTTTTTTTAACTTCTAAATCCCCTCTTTCGTTTTACAAACTTTCTTAAAATTGTATATAAACCTCCGAGTTTTAATTTTCTACACATGACTAAAATATCACACAAAAATTGGCGAACGGATTTGGATTCAAAAGGTCAGAAACCCCTAAAAAATGCGTTCGCCAATATTTGGAAAAAGCTGCAGTCACACAAACACAATATATGAATATTAACTAAAACGTTTCGAGAAAACTTTTTTTGAAACGTATACTCAGTCGAAAGGCTGGCGGTGATGTAACGACAGTGATTATCGGTTAATAAATGATATTTTCTTCCATTATTTTCTGACAAGAAGTGTTACGAAAAAATCCATTCTCAATTAGTTTCGTTGCATCGTCAATGAATATTTAATTTATTTCCTACTTACTCGAAATCCGTTGTTTACCGAATCGAATATAATATGCAGATTTAATGAAGACTTACGAAAGATCATTTTTGAGTTCGATGACGACTTCTTTTCCAATTAGCGACTTAAAAAACGAGTAGAACAGCTGTGAAAACAAATAATCAAATTAGGTCATTGCTGATTGCTGCAAAAGATGTTCATGCCTTTAAAGATTTTGAAATTGAAACGCTATATAAAAATAAACCAAAAAATAAACCAAATTGCAGACTGGCGACAATTGCCCCAATACCCATTTATTTACTTATTGTAACTATTTGTAACACGACATCCTTTTGCAGGGTCCATAAGTTTGATGTTGTGAGTTGTCCGTTGCACATACACAAGTACAGTTTAAGACAGTTAATACAGTTTACGAAAAAAAAACTTTGGTCCTACCAAATTATTACAATTAACTTATAGTTACGATATTTCACAATTTTCAAGAATATCGGACTGAAGAATTTATTACGGTTAGAAACCTCAGCCGTCCGGTTTCGGAAGTGTGGCTGGCGATAAAATTTTATCCGAAGATAAAATAGCACTTTTACCATTAAGATAAAATAGGGATATTACATTGAAAAAATCTAGGACTGGAAAGGTCCATTGCTCTGACAGACCATGTGGCGTCGCAGAGTTCTCCAGAGTTGCCGGTTTGTGTGTCCTCTAAAATATTATGGCATAATAGTACAGTCAAAGATTGTTAACCCTATTTTATATTTTATACTAGCGTATCAAACCTATTTTATCCCAACAGTGCATTCACCATATTCGTTTACTATTTAGAAGTTGTGGCCCTTAAAATAAGGATACCGACACAGGATAAAATAGGGATACCGATACAGGATAAAATAGCGAAGGCGACACAGGAGGAAATAATAGGGATACCGACAAAGGATAAAATAGGGATAACGACACAGGATAAAATAGGGTTATACCATACATAATATTTTTGAGTTACACACAAGCCAGCATCACCGGAGAATTCGGCGACGTCACATGGTTTCTGCGAGCAATGAACTTTCCCAGTCCGAGATTTTTCCAATGTCATATCCCTATTTTATCCTAAAGGTAAAAGTGCTATTTTATCTTCGGATAAAACGGTTTTATCTTCGGATAAAATTTTATCATCAGCCACACTTCCGAAACCGGACCCATCAGCTTACTCCGTTGTCAACATTTGGACCCGGCTCTGAGGCAACAAGAGAATAAAGCGACAGATAGATCATAGATAGACTAGGCATATGTCATCCCGTCAACGGTTGTGCCACAGAAAAGCGAGCGAAGCAAAGCTCGTCATCCCGTCTTTTGAAAAGGAAACTGATTTTTTTTTCCAAACTAAATTTTTAACAATTAAATTATTTGTTTGAAATGAAATTACTAAACAAAGAACGAAAATATTTCAATAATACGTTTACAATGAACAAATATTGGAGAAATCAATAACGCAAGCAAAATCTTGGATCTTCAACTTTAGACATTTGTATCACACTTCATCACACATCACACTTTTAAGATTAGACATATTTGCACTACCCCAGACATTGGCCATATAGTGCAACGTACAAGTGAGGAAACTCTAAACTTCTTATTATAAGAATTAAATTGGTAGTCTCTGATTCCAATAGTCTCGCAAGCTAGTTAGAAATAACTTAAGTTTTGATGGAATTTTAGTTCCTATAAGCAGTGCTTACCATTTTGAACCCTGACTGGGTTGACGCGGATGACTGGTTGTGTTCTTGTCGATTTTCGATTGTTGCCTTCACAAATCGTCGATTTCCAGAATTCCGATATTTCCAAATTATTCAAACGCTTGGAACTGGACGACGATTATTCCCGCGCAGCCATATGTCAAACTACTGTGGCAAGCTCTATGTGATTACAAAGCACAAAATAGAACTTCGCCGCGGAATTTTAAAAAGGAAGTACATCCGTCAAGTCATCCGGGAACTAAAAGTACTACAAGTAGTAATCGAGCCAGTGGCTAGTGAATTCTTCCGAGAAAACATTGACATAATTGACAACTGGAAACATAATTTCTATTAGGATTTGTGTCCAAGTTGAAGAAAGACTTTGAAGAATGATTTCGTTGCCGAAACGAGGTTTTCCGATCGCGGACATCGGATCTTTGACCGAAACTCCTGTTCAACATCATTTCTCTCCTTACGCCGACAATGGAGGGTAAATTGAACTACAATTTAATTTTAATTGTTTAGGAGAATGTTAGACCCAAAGAGGGTGGACGGGTAGTACTTAAAACAAACGGTTGAAACTTCTTGGTTAGACCAAGATCCACAAAATGAAAGCCTCTACTAGGCTACCCTTTTTATGTTCTGAAAATCTAAATCAGGATATTTCTGATAGTCAGCATTCGGCATTATTATTTTTATTACACATAATAATATGACAACATACTAATATTTGACGTATTTGACGATAGTGCCAGTTACCAGTTACAATAATTTTTTGACTTGTGGTCTAAGACCGAACACCCCTGCGTAAATACCAAATTAACCAAATACGTTACCCGATGGCCAAAATGTACGTTATTTTAAAGAAAACTACATAATTAATGAGTTGACGGCATACTCAACGCCATCGCGCATCGCGCATTCTCTTACTAGGTCTATGAGGAGAGTAGTGTAGAATAGCTATTTCACTAATTAGTGTAATTAAGGTCTCCAATAAGAGCATCTTCAGACTAGTTCAGATTCAGACTTCACATTGAAACTTGTAGTGCTCCCAATTGTTTCAAGTAGACCGTAGTCTACCATGGTTTGGTTGCGTTCTTTTTCTAAAGTAAAGTGTATGACACTACTGTGGGCTCCAGGCTAAGAGAACCAAAACTGTCATGGCCGATCCGCAAGACCTACAGGGTGACTAATATGTACTGTCGCCATAGTATCTCGGAGCTACAATAGCTACGATACAACCAAGCGGGATTGCTCGATTGCTCGATTGCTCGTTGGAAAGATCAGCTTAAATGTGGTTTCAGTCACCACATTGCAGCTCAGTCTGAAAGCGCGTTCGTGCGAGTAAAAATAAATCCCGTTTTTGACGGGAATGCGGTGGTGACGTTGGTTTTTAGAAATTTTGAAGTTTTCATGGCTTTTCATGCCGAAACCCGTAAAAAGCGGGTGGAGAACGTCAGAAGCGTGATTTATTTTCAGTCGCGCGATTAGCGCGGACGCGCTTTCAGACTGAGCTGCAATGTGGTGACTGAAACCACATTTAAGCTGATCTTTCCAACGAGCAATCGAGCAATCCCGCTTGGTTGTATCCTAGCTATTGTAGCTCCTGAGATACGATGGCGACAGTACATATTAGTCACCCTGCAGGTCTTGCGGATCGGCCATGACAGTTTTGGTTCTCTTAGCCTGGAGCCCACAGTATGTTGTGTCACAGTCAATTGAAAAAGCCCGAGAATAGTTTCTGGGTTGTGTACAGGGTGTCTTCTTTTTTATTTGGCCACGTATCAATTGCTCTCCTCACTTAACCTTGCGAGCTAGAAAGTTGAAATTTGGAACATACACAACCCTTAAAGTGCTCT
>JAQFYE010004279.1:0-13658 GCA_034694305.1 Protaphorura glebata
TATCTGCGTCGAGCTAGACATTTTACCGTAAAACTTTTAGTAAAACTCCATGTCTCCCAAGGATAGAAGTACTATCCTTGATGTCTCCGATAGACCCAAGTCCTAGTACGGGTACTTCCTTATTTTCTCCATGTACACTTGTGGAGAACTGGAAAATTGGAGACATGTTTTTCAAACACGCATCCTCAGGGTTGTATTAAAAGTTTACAGTGCTACGAAGTGTCAAATTGTTCTAATATCAGTTTTGTTAATTTTTGAATTCAGGATGAGCGTGACTCCTGAACCGTTCGAACGTCACAAGAAAACATATTCTGACCATGTTGAAGAAACTCGTACGTCACGATTTACTGGAACAAAGATCTGAGGTCAAACTTTGGTTGAAGGGGGGAATGGAGGAAATGCTAATGTTACCTGCTGTCGGTCTCTACTACTTTAGAGTTTGAGTTTGCAGTCTCCCACTGTTCTGTGCTTTCAATTTCATCTGAATCTAGTTTTTATTAATTAGATTTATGATTGATAATTTTCTCACTCCGTATGCATATATATACAATCTGTCAAATATTATCAATATTACGCAATATTGTATCCTTCAAATAAAGAATATTCGTGCCGATTTGTGTCCAGAGTTGAAAAACTCGAATTTAAAATAAGATCGTATCCTATGTACTCTTTGAAGTGGGTGTCCCGATACGCGACCAATCAACCATCCATTAGAGACAACATTCCAATGTCTACGGTGCCAAAAATGCACCTCCAGCACTCCCATCATTACGTTTTCAATTTTTGATTGATTTTCGATCACTGATCCGGAAATTGTTACAGTTGTTTCTCATTTTAACATATCACAATAAGTGCGAGAACGAATTACTCCAGTAGGCGCTCGGTGATTTTCCTAGTATTTAGTTTGACACATGCTAACGTTACAAGCAGGTATGACATTTCCCGGAATTCTCCGGATCACTGACCGTAATCGGTTACGAGCTACCCCTTGACCCCCTGGGGAAAAATTCTGTACAAATTTCAGAGTCACCGCTGGGCGCCACCAAAGATCAACGCGGGAAGCACGTCCGAATATGACTTCAAACTTTGCACACACTGATATTCTCCTCGACCTCCCCAACAATGTTTTAAAGGCCTACAAGACTCAGAGGTCAATGAAGGTCCTGTTAGATTTTGCCAGGATTAAAGAAGTTATGACGAATAGATAACTTGGTTTTGATCCACCCTGTATTCTATTCACCTTTAGCAAATGCAATTCAAAAGAAATGGAAATGTCCGAATTGACGGAAAACCTCACGCTGGCGCCATCCTCCACAGAACTCTCACTTCAAAGAATCTCAAGAAAATTGTTGCAACATTTGAATTCTCAGAATTAATTACACATTTAATTCATCTCATTGTTCATAGAATATCATAGTTTAAGATTGCCAATAATTAATTGGTTTATAGATCAACAGAAATTACAATAAATGGTTGTTGTACTTCAGGGGCAGATTTTGAACGCCACAATACAATAAAAAAGGTATTTTTTTTTATTTAAAATTTGTTTAAGGGAAATGATTCATGCAGGTTAGTCAATATGTCGTAATCGGAAATGCAGTTTTTACTAGAAAAAATATGACTCATGAAACCTATTAGTTACATTTCAGGAGTCGTTCAATCAATGATTTGTGAATTAATAGGTGTGCCTGCCTGTCACCCTTTGCCCTTTGTAACTAGTTTTTTATGGTCAAGCATTTCAATTGTACGATCTCGTCAACATTAGAAGTTAATCCAATTAATAGTTGGGATATTATAGAAGTCGACATTAACTTACTATGGCATAAAATGTGTGAATTTTCTAAATATGTGCAGATGTACATTGGTAGGGCGTGGTTTATGTAGATTTCCAATATTTATTCCAGAGATTTTGCTTATTCCATTCCATATTCGGTTAACTTTTACTCAGACTATTTTTATTAAATTTATAACATGAGGTTTCTGTTCTTTCGACGTAGTTGTTGGAAGTTTTCTTTGGAAAGCGTAGTTACTAAAGTTGCAATTTCCAAATTTTTCTATTTTAACAAATAGAGAATTCATCATAGTAATCACTTGCGTTTCTATATTTTCCTTGCAGACTGACGATGACTTAATGGAAAACTGATCACTGCAACTTAATACAAACGATATTTTGGACGGCCTTTCCAGCTTCCACAAAATCATTTTGATACTCTAGCTGAGTAGATTGACCAATTGACGGTCGACATTTTGGTATTACACTATTAGTGGAAGATTGGATATACATTTAATATGGACACAGTTGATAGAACAATGGACCATTCAGCATTAACGCTAGGAGAAAACTTAGAAGAACGCGATAAGTTGACTAGGTCGACGTCGACGACTTGTTCTTCTGATTCATTTGGAAATCCAAGTATTATTCGCGTGCCGACGGGACTCAAAATTGTCGCTTTGGTGTCAATGGTAAGTTCACCGGATTTTATAAGTATTACTAGGAATAGGGAATTCCTCCAACTTAGAATTTCACGGAAGAGTGAGAGTGTTGTATCAGTATTCAGTTCGGATCAGATAAAATATTCATTCGAACATGTTATCTTAATCTGACATCTCATCCACGTTCATCTGATATATTTGATTACAGACAATGTTATCGGATTTGACTGATCCGACCAAATATAGCATATTATCATATTTCTGAAAAAACTAACTTGCCTTATCGAAGCCTTAGACAATAGCAATACTTTGAGTAGAACGGTCTTCTTTCAACGAATGTGTCAGTCGCATTTCTAAGAGATTTTTTCATTTTCTTTACAGACGACTGCTATTATATTGATCGCAGTTAGTGGGATTCTCCTGTCAAAAACACACGACACACTTGTTAAATGGATGAAAGCAGCTCCGACAACGATGCCCTTGTTGGCACAGCTCAATGATTTACTTGGAGGAACTACCGGGATAGTAGAAGAGGTGGAATCTCAAGAAATGTACTTACGGATACTAATAACTTGTAGTGCAATCCTGGTAATCACTGGGATGGTGCAGTTGCTCTGCAATATCTGGTTTTTCTGTCGGATGAATGCCCCTTGTATTAGAAATTGTTTATCCAATTCTGAGCAGTTCTTCTGCGGAATCTAAAATGGTGACGGATTACTTTTTGTATTTTTGTACATATGACTGTTGACTGTTGACTGATTATCATTTTTAGTATAGGTGCTTTAAGAATATTGATGTCGGCGTACGCGTCGGCTGTTCTAATGCTGGCCGATCTTAATTTTTAATTTTAACATTACAAACCATAATTTTGGGACTTCCATTTGTACGGTGAAGGTGTGGTGGGGGTTGGTTAGTTGTTCAGATTGTTCTTTTGTACAATCTTTTTGTTCGTAGTAGACATTTACTGTCAATAATGTGTCAAACGAAAGTTATAAAGGACTGAAAGTAACATTTTTTATACTCGAATTTATACAACGTCAAGTTTTATACAATGTATTAATGTTGAGAGTGTTTCAAAAAGGAAATCGAGTATTACTTTTTCGTAAAACGAAAAACTGAGTTCTTTGCAATAACATTGTAGTATATCGACATAGAATGGTAGTTATCGTAGTTTATTTTTATTAATGGTTCAGATAAAGATAAAATTTAATTATTTACTTTACTTATTCGATCTTACCGAGAAACTTCGAATCAATTAATACCATGGAGTAAATACCACGGTACCCTCCGATTCATTTTTAAGATCTCTCTCAATGTACTTGTCGGATAATAAATTGTCTTCGAGAATAAACGAACTAAGAATACAAATCAAGAAATCTGAAAATTATCCTCAAATCAAATTATCTGATCTGGTCGGGGCGTAGTTTCCGCGGATAAAATAGTAACTACAACCTTATTATGAGAATTAAGTTTTCGGACTAATAAGGTTTATATTGTTATAAATATATTTTCACTTAGTTAAGTGAAGTCGAATCTAGTGAAGCCGAACTTGGTGAAGTACTTTATCTATGAAATTATGAGTTAGATAATTGTGAGGCTTCTTGAAAGCCGTCTTAGGAGAAAATACTTCCTGGAATCGCCAATCTTCGGTGTGCGTTGCGCACTCGCGAAAAATTGAATTTGATTCCGAGTTGACTGGACATCCATCGTTTCAGACTCAAATCAACTTATGAAGTGTAAAGTGTGTTTTTAAACTTTAATACAATCTATGAATTACCAATTAGTAATTAGTAGTTGTAACAATATTTGTACTTCGTTATATTATATTAAAGTATTTCAAACAAAAATTATAAACAATGTGAAGAGGCTATTAGGGCACATCCCCTTCTCTCATGTAAAAAAAACAGCCGAATCTTTTACCTTTTTAGAGATATTCGGGTTATTATAATTCAGTTCTATTACGAACCAACGGATTGAGTTTCAATTTTTATCGATTGTGACTATTGTGACATTGTCCCTCGTGAGTAAAAGTAAAGTATTCACTATCGCAATGGATTTATAATATTTACGTTCGATCCGTTTTGGTTTAATAGTAAGTAGTTTAGAATTAGTTAATGTTGTGATATTTAATGCGCACGACCGTTGAAATTTTAGATACTATTAGTGTTCCTCTCGTGTTCGTGTTTGATGTTTGATTCCTGTCCGTGCCATTAGAAGTATTATTGTTCCTTAGATTTAAAGCAAGGTGTTGTTAAATATAATTGTCACTCCAATCCAAATAGTAATAAAGTACTGTCGTGAACGTTTTATGTTTCTGTGTTTACAAAGGCACGTTGCTTGAATGTCTAGAATAAGTACATTTTTGTATTTCAAATAAAAGTCGTACCTACAATGCAACTCTTTGAATAATCGTTGTCTTAAGCAGGTATTTTACGAGTTCACGTTGAAGCATTTAATGTATACTGATTTGTTTCGAAAAAGGTTTCAAATTTTGTCAGGACTTCCGAATTTAATATAAGCAGTCAGTCCTTCAATCTCAGGAACAGTTAGTTAAGACGGTACGCTTCATGTACCACGAAAATCATTGGTCAAGAGTTCCTACTTTGAGAGTGGTTCGATAAAGGACTACGGTGGATGGTTTCCCGTTTGGCGGGTTAACCATCTGACCATTTTCCGGGTTCTAATTTTGTACCCAGAAAACTTGTAAGATAGTTCAGGCGTTCTGTTAAACCATACTGGTTTTGCAGTAGTGTGCAACTGCAGAGAAGAAGCAACATCAAACGTGGATTTACTGGATTTCACTCTTATCTCGGAATATTATTTCATCTTTATATAGCAAAATCACAGAAAATTTTTGAGTTATATTTGCCGTATATATGTGTAAAGTTTTAATCCGAGCAGGAGTGCTCGGAATGATCATATTTCCGTAGTTCCAAATAAAGTACAATAACCCTGTAGTGTAAACCTTCCAACCAAGCTCGAAACGTTTTTTTAATCCGGCTTAGCCTTTTTTTATTACATTTGAATAATGAGGAACGGTACGTACATCAACCGTAACTAGTTCTTCTACCAAAGTACAACGATAAACCAAGATTTTTGCATAAGAAAGGAAGCAACGGTTTAACGGATCATTTAACTCATTGAGCGTTGAAGTTGGAAAATGCACTTTTGGCTTAATGCTTGCTTTGGTAAAATAATAATTTTATTCAGCCGATTCACTTTCGTTTAGTCACTCTTTCCGCCACGTTAAAAATCTGAAGAATTACAAAGGCATAAATACAACTAAAACGTTGTCAAGTGGAACATTTAATTTTAATACGTTGACATTATTAGTCATAAAATATTTTCTGAGGCAAAATGCTTAGAATATATCAATTTCTTTTCATATTTGTACTGTCATTGGGTGTCGTACAATCTTCAAGTGCACCAGAAGATGTCCGGGAAGAATCTCGAGGTATAGTCAGCGATGGGGCTCTAGACGATTCCCTCGCAGAAGCTCACACCCGAGTCCGAAGACAAGCGTATCATCGTGAATATCATTCACAACCATATCATAACGAATATAATAGAAATCATAATCCCAAACCGCAAAGCAATCATTACAATCACCATGATGGTGGTAAAGATGGCAAAGGTGGTTACAAATATGAGTCAAATAGTGGAAATAGTGGATCGTCCGAATACGGGCAGGAACATGGTAATCAATATGGCAACTCGGGTCGTTCAGAATCTGGCGATAAAAAAGCCAACAGTTATTCAGACGGGGACTCAAATGGAGGAAGTTACAGCGATGGTGACAGTTATGGACACAGTGAAAGTTATGGAGATGATGGGAACGGCGGTTATGGCGGCGGCCACTAATATTCCGGTGGTAATGGTAACTATACGTTAAAACATCCATTTCTCTTCTAATAAACATTTATCCTGGATTGTCAATTAAATTCACACGTTATAAATGTTGTAGTCCTTTCCTCTAATAAATAACCGCAGCATAGTGTTGCGAAAAGCATTTTCCGATTCACTGTGACGAGGGTTCGATCCTGCATAATAATTTAAGGAATCGGGTAATTCGTCCTACCCTACAGGTTTTATTATTGTCCAAAATACGTACACTTTACCATAATAATTTTATTACTTGTATTAATATTGTCGGGATTACCAAACCCGCCGATGGATCAATATGACATCAGTTAACATTGTTATGGACATTGTTTGTGATGACTAATAAATTAACTAAATATAATAGGTTTAGTCTTTATTGAAACTAATAGGAGAGTTTTCTCCGAGTAATAATAGATGCGTGACAATACATGTCCTAGACTATGTACGGGAATATGTAAATTAAAAGACGTCCATTTGTACATTTTATCATTAAGGTGGGTGCGATAACTGGTAATCGTGATTGATTGATTGATTGATTGATTGATTCCAATTTATTTCCATGATAGAGACACGTAACACCAATAACAAATCTTACAACCTATTACAGATATAGCACTGACTTCCTGAATATCTGAAGATACTGATCAGATTTATATTTAACATTTGCTACTGTAACACGAAGATAAATACGAAATATTTGTCGTAAGGACAAACCATACGACAATACGATCTCTGTTACATGATTTAGAAGTCTGAACCCATTAAAATGCTACACCCGGACATTCATATTCCCGGTTCATCTTTTCATTCCAAAACCTTTCATATTAGTTTCATTCAACTATACATTTTACCCTGTATATGTATGTGTCACAACAACGATTTCTTAATTTTGCTTCCACTGCACTGTATTCATTCTGTATCCAAACGGGATGACAGATTTATTTGTATAAACAATAAGCAGTCTTATTTTACTGTTGATTCATTTCTTAATAAAAACAATTATGGTAAGAAAAAAACTATTATTGTGTTGGCTATTCGTGATGAAGTCTATTTCGAGTCTGGATTAATATAGAGTCACTTGATTAACTGTGTATTTTAATCCAAGAGCATTGATTCGCATTTTGCATTCACTAATCACATGGCACGACGAGAGTTAAAACCAAACATGAATTTAATTCACATGCATGCGGAAGCGGAAGCGCAGCCTTGGCTTGGGTCGGTCCACATCCAACTCTAAATATAAGATGATTTCCGATTCCGCACGGATGGAAATTCGTCAACAACAAAACATGGGCCAAAAAAATTGTATACACATAATATACCGTTCAATCAAGAATTAAAAATACAACTACAAAAATATAATCCTTATGCATTTATGAGCATCTTACAAGGAACCCTGTTCACATGTAAAATCATATTACAGGGTCCATTCATTTTGACCCAAGCTTAACTGGAATTATGAATGAGTTAGAATCATTGGAATGTCAAGAACTTATCACTCAACATTGCTAGTCGTAGTAACAATCGATGGCGGAAATATCAGTTCTCTCCACTCAATCACGCCGAAATTAACCCTCCCCGAATTGGATACCACCGTAGAAAACTTTTCTAAACATGGTTTCTGAGAAAGGTAGATTAGAAATTACCCACTTCTAGGGAAACATGACATTACTAGGTCAACATTCGGTTGTACAATCCGATTTGACGAAAACCTCGGGTGAAGGCTACCAGCTTCAGGTAGACGCCGAAACCGCAAGTCGCCGAAGTTATCTAAAAATGGGTAAATTCGTTAATTTTAGTGGCGACAAGGAAAATTTTTTCATCTGAAAAATCGAAAGTGAAATCTCTGTAAATACAACTGTCTATCCTAAATCATGCAATCTATTCGAAATTACAATTAAAATCTTCGAAAACAATCAATGTTCATGACCGAACCGCCACATAAGACGAACTCAAAACCGATTTGTTATGGAACCAGGTTGGCTGAAAAAAGATCGGAGTTAGCAATGAATTTCGATGAGGCAGTACTCCACGTAGAGCCAGACGTCGGACTAAGATATTTGTTATGTGATCTGTAGAATTTTCCTGAGAAGTTTTATCAATCATATGAGTCAATTTCACATACGCCGGTAAAGGCTTCCTGCGAGGCGGGTCTTCAACGAAATCAAGGGCTCAGAATTACTCCTGAGAGGGAAATGCACGTGAACTCCCTACATGTGAGTTGGATTAATTTTTTTGGTTTTGGTCTGCTAAAACATGAGCTTGATTTTATTGAGGGCGGGGCCGCGGAAGCTCTTTTGGAAGTCTTTTTACGGTAGTACCGAATTCAGGACGGGTTAATTTCGGCGTGATATATTGGAGAGATCGGATATTTTTCTCATCGATTTTGACTACGATTAGGAATGTTGGGTAAAAAATTCCAGACATTCCAATCATTCTAACGTAAGGAGTCTTGGGCACGAATCGAAGATTTATTCTGGAAAGTCTGACTGAAACCGAACAAAGCTAGTTCGGAGATAAAATTAATTTCCGATGTTCCATCACTGCTTATAAATTTACAAATTTTGCGGAATAATTATGCCTGGAATAATAATAATTGGATGTAATATTACGAAAATCTCCATGTGTACCTTAAGCCATTAGTTGTCATCAAATCGGTCATAGTTTTGGTCAGAATACTTGATCATCTTGGGTTGATCTTTTATCTGCTTTTTATTGTAACATGAATAGTACTTACCTTGTATCGCTGCAATGCTTTACAGATTGCACTGTCCCACTACTCCTCATATTGAGTTTTTCCTGTTGTCATTGATGACAATAATGCATGACCAGCTTAATTCGTCTTATGCTATGTACTTATTATTATTATGCACCTGGTGTTCTCAGGTGAGTTGTTTGAGAACCGGAGCGTCTTTGTCTGCATATGAAAATTAAACTCCGGGGTGTCTAATAAATAAAAAGGTATAAATATTGGAGCAACTAAACTTAGTCAGTGTGCTTCGATTTCAACGCCAACACTTGATTTGAGTCAAATCGACATTCAGACGCTGTTTGCAATTTTATTGTTCCATTTTAAGTGGCCCACTTAGTATTTGCAATTCGGCAGTCGTCTTGTCTTAGTGAAAGTCATTATTACCAATATTGTTTTGGTCAAATACCAATTTAGACTACACTCAACACTCTCAACTTTTGGAGAGATTCTACACAATTTGTACAAGCAAGTCCAAATTACAACTGCTGTAACGAGCAAGTAACAAACGTTCTTTTTACGATTTGTCAAGCTACGATTATAATTTACATGGTGGTCAATAATTTCTTTTAGCTTCTCGGTCAATCTTCAAACTGTTCAAACACGATTAAATTCCGAACGTCCATTCCTCTTTGACTTGTTAGTGAGCTTTCACAGAATAAAATTTTCAGATCTAGAGAATTAATTTTCCAACATACTGCAAACCTGTTTCAGAATAAATTGTCATATATTCAGCCAATTAACTATATGTGGTTATTTTTAAAACAACTTTTTTCACGAGCGGTGACTAAAACCTAATTTTTGTAAATTGTCTACAAGAATGCAGTTTGCATCTTGAGGAACACACGCGTCATGCCCTTGTGCTTTAATTTAAGGAATATTGGTAGCCACAAGAGTTAATTTTGTAAGAGTTAATTTTGTTTGACTTCTAACTTCGTTCTTGAGGACGAAATTAGCGAATTAGCCACGGAGTTCCTCATAATGCTCTGCTATTCGACTCCACCCAAATTCAATTCTAATTCCAGCTTTCACCATCTTTCCCAGTTTTTCCATATTCTTAATTCTCCAATGTATGAAATAAATACGATTGATTTACATACATTGTATGATTACTTACTTATGATTTACAGTTCGTAAATCAAGATGAAGTGGACTTCCTGGAAAAATCGCTCCTTCCTCCTTGTTCTTCTTTCCAGCTTCTTTGTGGTATCCGTGATTGGAGCTTACTCGAGATCTGGCGTAAAAATTTGTCTGAAGAATTGCGGCCAATGTAAACGTATGTACGGAGATTATTTCGAAGGACGGCGTTGTGCAGATGCATGTGTAGATCAGAAAGGTCGCTTTATTCCTGATTGTCAAGACTTGGCCTCGATTGGTCAATTCATTTCTAAACTCGAATGACATTGCTTCGGAATTTTTAAATTTAAGGATTTTATTTATGCTTATAAAATTTATGTACCAATATAACCAATCTTTAAAGCATTCTCGATGTGTACAATATTTTCTATTTAAACATGAAAACCGAAGCTGAGAAGAATAAAAATGACAATAAACAATTAAGTATCTGAATCTCTCAGGACGTATACATTTTTTCTCGTTGTAAGACACTCATTTTCGAGAAAGCATGGTAAACAAAAACCAAATAAACAGAGTTCGCTTTTCCAAATATTTTGACGTTTATTTGACCCAGCATTACATGACATTTAATAAAATCTTGAACACCAATAAATAAGATTAAGCCACAATCTGACCAATTCCAGCGGACATCTTAGAATCGGGAAAGAACGTGGCGTGGTAACCATTTTCATGGTCTAATGAATCGAGCTATTGTTGTTGGGTCAGCACAGTCAACCCGAGCCTCATCCCAGCTTCTCAAACACATTTCGGCACATGAGTGACCATCAAAATAGTCTCCGTAAACTTTGACGCATTGTGCACAATTCCTGGTAAAATTGACAAGTAGTTAGATCTTATTATAATTGGTTTATAAGCAATCACAATAATACCCTGCTAAAGCCAAGGAGGTTTCTTAAGACAAATGAGACACATTATACCGTTTAAGCTGGATTTAATGTATTCCAAGGACGTACAATCGTAAAAACCATTGGCTTGGAGTGGAACATTTAAATACTTCACACGAGATAGATAAGGAGAGAGACCCTAAATGTTTTAATTTAAAAATCGTGTGTGCCACGCAAATAATAAGTTCAACGTTTTCTGTAATGAGTACCTCTCAACAATGATGTTAAATGAAAAATGAAAAATTTGGCATGCATGATTTTTTTTAATTTTCACAAGGGGGGACTTCAGGAACTTCCAAAAAAGACAGACAAAAAGAAAAAGTACCACATTTTGCACGAAAATATTGTCAAATCCCACTTTGGGGATACCGGATCAAGGTCCGCGTTAGGGATGTACCGAATATTCGGCCGAATAGTTTTTGAAATTGGTATTCTCAATCGAATCAAAGTCTAATATAGGTGCTTAGAACAGAGAAAATACGAAAGTACCTTGGCCAAATATTCGGCCGAATAGTTGTTACTATTCGGCCATAACGACTTTCGTATTTTCTGCGTTCTGAGTACCTAGAACTCTATTCCATTGAGAACACGACTTTCAAAAATTATTCGGCCGAATATTCGGTCCATCACTAGTTCGCGTGGTCAGGTCAGGTGTATCTCCTTGACTGAAACAACAGGAGTAATGAGATAGTTGAAGCACCCTTTTTTATTAATTTCAAATATGGTAGAATAATACTAAAAGTTGAAAATGAGATTGTGATTTATATTCAAGAATTCGGTCTCACACAATACATGTTGGACTAGCATGAAGTGCAACAGCGCCAATTGATGGTTTTGCAATTGCAACCATGAACCAGACCAAAAGGAAGGTCATGGACAAACTTCCAATTAATTCCCAGTAGCTTGAACTCTTCATTATGAGTTGGTTGTTTGATTTGATTGATGAAGTTGAACCAGGTGTTAGAACCCTGATGCACTCAATCAAATGTCAATAATAATCAGGCAAAATCTAAATGTGATGCTGTGACACGACACACGGAAATAGTAATTCTGGGGAATCAGCAGATTTCAGGAACTTGTCTGACATTAACACCAGTCAAGGGCTCAATATAAAGTGAAACGTCTATGTTATTTGTTAGCAAAAAAATATCCTTTTATACCCCCAGTGTTGTATTGAGTATTTTCCTGAGAATGCGGGCGACTACGACGCGACGCCCGGTTAATTTTTCCGTATTCTGGAATATTATACAAATTTGACTGACGCAAGGAATCACGTCTCGCATTCAATTAGTTTGAAAATCTAATTATTCTCTCGTCGCAAGTCCAGGATATATGAATTCTACACTCTTGCTAGCAGCAAAAGACGTTGACGTTTTTGTGAAAATGTGTTTTCTATGGTAAACTCATTCAACGTTGTTATTTTGGAGAGAAGCAAAATCCTGTCTACCGGATGTGAATTTTAATCTGATATTATGCTACTTCGGACAGAATGCACAAGTAAATCAAAATATCCGCGAGGAAAGGATGAGGTCGACCGGGTATCGCTCCCACAATACTCTAGAATGGAGCGTCGCAATTACTCTCACTCATTTATTAAAAGTGTAGGAAGAGAATTCAATTTTATCAGTAAAAATGCCTGAGATTTCTTCACTCTGCCTAATGACATTTATTCCGCTTTACCTCTGCAAATTTTTCATTTTCAGTTTACGAGGATCCACTCATATGCTCCTTAGTCTCCCATTTCTTGCATTGGGATGACGCCATGAAATCTTATCAGGAAGTGTTCTGCAGATGAAATAAACCCAGTTTTTTTGAAGATCCATCTCCAACCGAATACAGATACACACCCAAAAAAGAATATGATTATTTCTTTCATTCGACCTAAGATTACCATAGACCCGTATGTAATAATTTCAAGAGGTTGAGGTGGTTTTCTGAAATAAAAATTTAAATAAACTTTCATCGATAGTTTAGAAATGACGACGTTTAAACATCTAAATATTGCTGAAATGTTTAGCCCCAACCGAAACAATAATCTCGATGGCATCTTTTGTCAGAAACATATCCCAAAGACGTCCAACGCATCATTCACTATCCAATGTTATCTCATTTTTTCAAGCTGTAAAGTCGTTTCTTCCTTACTCCGCTCTAAGTTCATCAAGGGCAATCAAAAATTCTAAAGTATAAGAAAATTATTTTTATCCTAACTTCCCGTTTTCTGGTACATTCGTGAAAAAAGTGAAAAGGGCGGAGTTGAAGTGTTCAGCGCCCACTCGAAGTAATATCTAACTGTATGTAATGCAGAGTAAGAGTGAGTCCAAATGAAAGAGACTTTCTTGAAACCAATTTCTGGAATACTACGTTCTGACATATGGTCATGTTATAATTTTTATTAAATAGAGGAACCAATTACCTAGTAAATCATCCTTGGAGTGGTGCGAAAACACTTTGCCTTTCTATGGCCCGAATTTTTTGTCTCACCCTTCGCATGAGCTGAATTCCACTCTCCGCGGCTACTTCTTTGATTTGTCGCGTAATAACCCTTTTGAATGATTTCAATGTTTTTGGTGTTT
>JAQFYE010004280.1:0-13658 GCA_034694305.1 Protaphorura glebata
CATGACCTAACCTTATGAGGATAGTTTGTTTACGAATCTTGCATATAGCAACGCGTTGTGGGAAAATAACAGTGGTCTCAAAATCGAAAATTGCAACACTAGAAAGAAATCTTGACAAGCAGTGTTTGGTATGTCTATTTCTATGCCGTGTATTAGTTATTTAGAGCTAGCAAGGGTCATGGCCGTTTAACCCCCGCTTGTCGCAGTTTATTTGAGTTCAAATTACTCCGAGCTTGCCGGTGACATACAGTTCAAGACGAGAAAGGTCGTTGACCTCCTCCCGCCTCTCACATGTATTCACAATTTCTGGTTCGAGCTCATTTTGTCCCGATTTGTTGAAAATAAACAACGCCGAATCCGCAGAGTCTCAGGTGTACTTCTTGCACTAGGGTCCTCAATTGCCAATTCGATACGTAATAAACTATAAAAAATTAGGCTCGGCCGTTGTAATCCATGCACCACAGAGTGGAATATTTTGTTTTTAAATGGATGTTCGGGTATATTTCATGGTACTTATATTAGGAATAGAATTTCGGCTTTCGTAAACATTTGAAACCGGTAATACATAAAATTAGGAGAATGTCATTGAAGTTCGAGCACAGGAAATCTAACTGCCAACAAAACTTCAGGACAATAAAAGAAAATGACTCACTAATAAAAAAGAACGTATGGTGGGTTGGTTTTTTTAATGCACAAGTTTACAGGGTAGTTCATAACATTCCGACTTTAAAGCCTCACTGACTTTCTAGTTAAAAATTAAAAATTAACGGATAATTTATGGACAAAAAATTTATATTCCAAAAGACTGGGATGAAAGATTCCAAAGTTTGACCCTTCAGATCAAATACATAAATTGCTGCACATGACGACGAGCGGAAAGGTTTAATGGCCAAACTTTTCAAATGATGTGAATGGGTTAACTTTCCATTTTGGTCGTTAGGAATGGAAGCCAATAGGAAAACTTATTTTTTATAGAACCTTCCACACGAAGCATATTTGAACGAGGAATCAACCCCTCGCCAAGTACAATTAACAATTACCACAACTCTTATGCCCAAGGGGGTCTCATAAATATATTTGCCTCTTTGCAACTCAATATGCTGAACCCCTTTGAAATAATAATTTTACAACTGTTGACTTTGTAATATTTAAACTTCAGGTGAAATTTTCAAGAGATTGTAAACATTGGATATGTAGAAAGAGGTTATTGAATACCCCGTACTCTGGAGTAAAGTTGTGTGAATGACTATAGTTGTGTACCACCCCTTACCCTGTCAAGTTTTCCTTCCAAGACAAATACATGTATTGTAGATACAAAATCATTACTGTTTATGTATTATTGCAAATTAGGAAATCAGGGTTTCCCAGAAGGAGCGCATAATTATTTGAAAATAGTACTTTCTCGTAGTTTCTAGAAATTATGTTAAGGTCTAGTTGGAATTATAGATAAATTCGAACAATTTCTTTTGTCAACGTGTACCATCAAAGTAAATATCATTGGGAATGTGTGAGTCATCCATAACACTAATGTCCGGTTTAAGTTATTAAAATTAGCTTGTGCTTTACGTTGACAAATTAAATTGTTAGTATTTATCAATTAATCCAAGCTGACCCGGCTGACCGTAGCAAATGTAATCAAACAATTGTGCCTTTTCTTTGGGACACCCTGCATATATTGCATATTAGTATTTTCATTTCTCTCGTTTTTGTCCCTTCATTATTGGGGGGAGTCCTAACGTCACCGCTGACGGTTTTGTGGTAGAAACACTAAATTCCTACGAGAAAAGTATTTCAGAACACTGGCCGCCGGTTTCATCTTGACAGAATTGGGTCACATCTACAAACCATATTTTCTCTTATTTATATATTTTGCAGATAGATGGCACACACTCGTCAAGTATCTTGACACGGATTGTTCTACTGACAACAGTGAGATTGAAAAAATTTATTCGGAACTGCTCACTCCTTTACTCAACTTGACTGTTAAATTGTGTAGTTACTTATCCACGTGTAGTGATGTGTAATTGGATTAATTCGTCTATTGCGACTTGGTTATATTGGCATTGGAAATTTACTGCTTCATTAATTGTTCCGGATTAGTTATATATTTGTGTGTGTTACCGAAATAAGCCATTCTACTTATACTTAAATGTATCAGGCTGCATGGGAAGAAAGCTGAATTGAATTGAATTGAATTTGGAATAGATTCAGATTTAAATAAATTCAACGATGCAGCTGTTCTTTTCAGAGTCAGATCTCGCTACTACAATACATTAGATAAAATTTTAAGAAATTGGCGGAAAACACATACATAATACATTGAATCGAAAGCTTGGTTGAAATTCGGGCAAATATTATCGGAAAATGTGAACACTGAAAATAATTGCATCAACTATTTGACTTTAACTGAACGGAGCCAACCGCAGAACTAAAATCAAAATAATTGTGTATCCGGTATCTCTAGTATTGTTTAGTTTCAGAGGGTCAAGTGTCCAAAGCTCCTGCTCGTTCAATGTATTTGAGAATATGTATTTAATGACTCCCGATGGTATCTTGCATGCCCCTTGCCTTGCAAGCATCAACCAAACATACATTGCATGTTTGATTGGATATGCTAAAGAACTTAACGGGTCTCAAAATCTTGTTGAAAAAAATTATTTTTAATTTTTTCAAAATCTTCTATAGGGCATCTAATGGGCATCTCTCAACATTGACGCGAAATGATAAGCGCCAGAAAGAGCATGCATTTTAACACACGATTTAAAAGTTTTTAAAGGGGGGAATTCAGAAATTTGTAATCAAATTTCCGATGACAGGCCATAAAGAAGTACCACATTTGAACGGGCAACTTTTAATTTTTCTCAAGTCAGAGGACCCCAATTTGTTGTGAAAAAGTGTATGACTGGTGCCGTCACCTCGGGTCATTCCGTTGTTAGTAAGTACATAATTACTTTACCTCAATGTGTATGAAGAAAGAATAGAGTGGAAATTCGGTTAAGTATTGATTGATTCGTTGATTGATACTTGTTTATTTAAGTCATTAACTCCATATCTCACACAATATAATCGTAAAATACGTCACATTGACTCATCAGTGAGTGTCGTTAATTCCGACTTTATTATATTCCCTACTATACTATACTATTGAAACATTATTGGAAATAAATTCATGAGCTATTTGACTTCAATTGAATTGAGCCAATGACAACCACAACCATTTACAGAATAATTATACATCCAGGATATCCACGTTTCCAAAAATAAACACCACTTGTCTTTTGTCTATGTTGTTCAAGTAAATGTAAAAGGATGGTGACAATGGAGTCAAAATCGGATGAATCAATATCCTTCACCAAGTAAACGAATACTTATAACGAACACCTTATTAAAGTCAACCTAATAGATATGAAATGAGTAGAAGTAATAAGAATTCAGTACAATTGCCTATCAGAACCTCCAATAGTCAGATTTGAAATTGGGCGTTATTTCTTCATCAGCAAACATGATTTCCTTATGAACCATATCTGTGGAATAGTAATTATAAATCCCAAGTCCAACGATTATTATTTCCAAATATCCATTGGACAGTAGCATACCTAAGCTATGAACTTAAGTACATACTAGAGCTTCCAACGGGTTGGCTTCGGGCTGATCCGAACCCGAACCCAAACATTTTGATCCGAACCTGCCCGATTCGAACCCGTTGGCCGCGTTAAAATTTTAGTGATCCAAAATACGACGCGAAAACTTATCAAAGAATTTGGTCCGAACTCGAACCCAATCCGATCCCGTTTGGCCCGATTAAAATTTTGGTGACCCGAACACGAGATCGAGCGTTTCCCTGTCAAACCACTCAGCAATGCATTTTTTTTTATTGAAATCAAAATTTTAATTCGATTAATCGGATAACCCTTTCCTTTGGGGCGTCACGCTACAAAATCTGAATGTTGAAATTCAAAATTCTCGGGTGTGCTCAAACACCAAGCCCCAAGCCTTAAACATCAACAGCCAAGACCACCGATTTTGAGACCACTAACCCGTTCGTACGAACGGGCTTCTTGCTTGTAAATAAATAATTCTAGAAGAGAGAAAAGGAAATAATTTCAAATGAGGGACACTAGGAAATAAGACCAAAATTTAATCTAATACGGTGGTAGCAAGGAGTGGTCACCTTGCAGTGCCTTGTATGGTTGCAGAGGAACACATTTTACAGAATCAATTAGACTAGAAAATGGCTCGCGAGATGGCCGTCAGTTCGGGATCACATTGAAAAGGAAGCAAGAGGGAAAGAAACAGCTGTACTAAACATTAGCAATAAAACTCTACTACACGGACTGCACGGTGCTGACAAGCACTTAAGGTAGAATCGGCACGGAATGATCCTTATTACAGATTTTGAATGGTTTGTCGTCTAAAAATAACAAATGGTTAATAATTTGAGAAGTTAAATTAATAACTAAATTTTTGTATTATATAGTGTTATCAAATTTTGTTAATCTATATAACGGTGGTATTTGCGTAATAATAATGTAAATTTTTAAATTTTTGTATTATATAGTGTTATCAAATTTTGTTAATCTATATAACGGTGGCATTTGCGTAACAATAATGTAATTCCTTTACTGGTTCGGATTATCTATAGAACTCACGTTTAACGGCCCTTGTTGACAGTAATTATAATTATTGTCAACAAGGGCCGTTAAAAGTGAGTCATGACTACCCATGCACGCTCTGCATGATTTCTAACTCAATCCATGTACAAAAATCCCGACCATCGTCTAGACAATAAAATTTGCTTACGTCTCATATACTATATATTTTGTATCATATATTTATATATCATATATTTTGCTAATGACTTTGATTCTCAGTTCAAGGATTGACTTGAACTCGCTCAACAAATTGCCAATTCAATACACTATAATACAATAAACCATGACAAAAAATTATTTTCAACCGTCCCAGGCAGTAAAAGACCTATTGATGAACAATGGGAACCTTAAATTTCCACTGACCACACAATCGAATATTTTGACTCAAAAATACAGGAATCAATTTCCTGATCTTCAGAACAAAATATTCGTAAAATACTGCGGTCAGCCATAAATTATGTGTACCCACAACTACAACAATTCTCTTGTGAAACACTTTGTGTAAGAGCGATCCAGGAATTTAAGCTTTCATAAACATTTCTAGCCGCAGTAAAATCGGGGGGAGAATATTATTGAATATACTCGTAGATAAAACAGGAAGTCTAACTGTCAACAAAAACTTCAGGCCCACTATAATACGACCCACTGAGATTTCGTCCACGTCGTGGAAATGTCGTGGAAATGTTTAGTGCATACCTCCTTAGTGCGGGCTGAGAATATTTCATGCATATGTTTACAGGGTAGTTCATAGCATTCCTAATTCTAAGCCTGAATGCTCAAACTTAGCAGAAAGAATGAATAGCGGGGTCTTTCCATCTAAAGTCCACCGATTGTACAATATAGCAAATAAATAAGTTCGTCAGAAATGCATAACTCTAGGGAAGTATGAATACACTGATAAATACACTGACTGAAAAAATATGCATAGAAGGTCGCGACAACTTTGATATTCATTTTGGACCATCCAGGTCAAATTTTACATAAATTGGATTGTCCCAAATTGCAAATATGACAAGGAGAGGAAACCCTGTCCAGCCTCTGTACGCTTGTATTGCTTCATGCTCGCAAATTACAATTTTTGTTTATTTTACTTTTCTTGATATACGACGAGCGTTTTGAAAGTATGTTTCCTTTTATTACTATCTTAATTCCAAAATTCTGAAATAAACTCTTTGCCTTCCCCGACATTATTTAGGAATGCACACCAAAATTATTAGATTACTTCCCCTAGGTCGGTCTTGATTCAACGTTTCATTTTAATTCAGGTGCTTACCAAGGAAAAGTCGTATGTTGAGCGAGAATTGCAGATTAATTTTCTTAAAGCAAGGGAAATCCATAACTGATACCCGTAGAATTTTGCAAACTGTTTACGGAACCTGTGCTCTGTCGAGTCAAAGTATCACAGAGTGGGTTGACAATTCTTAGCTTGGTGCAACGACGTCAAGTACGCAAAACACCCTGGAAAAGTCATTTCTGCCCAAACTGAAGATAAACAGTGTAAAATATATTATGAAAATGTCGAATCTGATTTTTGGATTTTCTCCTTAAAACGTCAACCGTACCGCTCATGAAGACAAGGTTGTTACATTTACATTGGAGAAACGATAATTATCCGAACTAGCAGACCCACCCAATCAAATTTTATCGATTCTGGGCCCACTGTCACATTTCATTTGGCCAGACTCTATCACACCCCACTTTCTCGAATCTCCCAAGCTCAGTCGGGAGTGGACAGAAGGTTGGGCCACCCTGTTCTCTCCGACTCCATTCTTGTGGTGAAAAACAGCTCCATCCCTCTGATACCAGGCTCCTGTCAACGCAGTTTCGTTTTAGCCATTCCTCGCAGTGGTTCACTGCGGGGAATGGCCCCACCTCTAAATAAATTGATTTTACCTTGTACTTTTTAACCCAACAGGCACACGTTTAATATTCTGTGACCAGACTAAGGTCATCCGGTGTGTCATACAGAGTGCCAAATGAGAACATTGAAAATGTCATCGGGATGGGAGACTTTTGAATACTAAGGGTGATTCAACCAATTTTGTGCATCAATTTTATATTAGGACACGCATACTACACATCTTATATCATCCAAATGTTTGAGACACCTGGTCAAACTTTGTTGACATTCGTTGTGCGGTCGTAACCGTTCAAAATTCTTAATCTTGTTCCAAGGAACTGGAACGCTGGAGACAATTTCTGGAATATGGTCGTTAATTCTCAGATACTTTATGAACAAAAAGTATTTACATTTTTGCCATAATTCACCACTGGTCTACACTGAAACGAGGTTACTTTGCAGGTATGTTATCTCGCGCGGGTTAACATATTGTCCTCTAAAGAAAATATATACTTACAATCCTTTCAAATGTTAATTTTTTGGAGTTTTTGAAACTCAATACGTTCAAAATCGCATGATCGTGCTAATTAACTCAATCCGTATAGACAGTAAGTCATATAGTATTCTCAATTTCATTGGACGGGAACGTCCTACTTCACCTTAATTAGAAATACGAATCATCGCACTTGAATTTCCTGAGTGAATATACGTATGACATATTATTTTAGGTTTAGAAGGCAAGAGTTTAGACGATGAAGACGTTGTCCTTAGTCGGAGAAATTAACATGAGTTTCCACTTGATGGCATTGGAGAAGGATTCCAAAATAAACGTTCTCCAGACTTCTATATACAACAGAGAATTGGCCCAAAAACTGATCGAACGGAATCTCCTGTCGAGCCGTGTAAATCAATAGTAGGTATGTACATTTTCGTATCACAACCGTTCGTATCTGCCAGCACCAGTACGGTAGATATAAACAAATTCCTGAAGTTAAAGGCTGACGTTACATCATATATCGTCATTCCTCCCCGATCAACCACGTGACCGAAATGACTTTTTTATACGGAACGACCATTAATGACCAAATTTTAACAGCACAATTCTTTCAACATTTTAATATTTGTGGTATAAATTAGGTGTGTTTCACACAATGGAAGCAGTTGGTCAGTTCTGGCAAACACAGTGAACCTCGTATTACGGGGACTGGAATTCCACATCAAGGTAAATTTTATGATTACTGGGCTAAAAGTTACCACTTTTGTAGCTCATTACATTCAATTTTATTTAGAGTAAGGTTTTATTTCCTACTTTTCCTCAACACTAATAAACGTGAAGCGTACATGATAATAATTACTAACTGTCTAAAATTTTGCGTCCAATTACAAATTTTTACCTTCTACGTCGTATCTGCCGATCTGGTGTATCTTGTATCAGTGCCCGATGTTTTGCAACCAACAACTACACACCCGTCGTAACAACAGTGTTAAAAAAAATTATTACAAAGCTTGTTCCATGCACTTGAAGATGAAGAGTGTGATATGCGAATACAATTTGCAAATCTCAGCACTATTTGGCAGAAAATTTATTTTCATAGCTATCAGTTTTAATTTTATTGACATGATGACGACCACAATATAAAATGGACAAGAGTTGTCTGTTTGCCCTAAGTATAATGTCAATATCACTTTTGGCTAAACTCTCGGATTTGTCAAAACCGAATATATTAGCAGTTGCATTCATTCTCATTCTTGAGTGCTAAGAAATATTGATTCATTTTTGGTCAAACTCGCAGATTTGGCAAAAGTCAATATTTTAGCCGTTGTATTTACTCTCATTTTTTATTTGCTAAGAAATATTGATTTCCGAGTTACATTGGTGCCTGGTGCTTTAACTCGAGTGTAGAAAATAATATAATCTTAGATATTCAGGGATTTCTGGCCTTACGAATTTCAATTCAAGTCGTTATTTTTATTTTTCGTGGGTTTGACGAAATGAAAACTCATTTAGTGAGTACATTGTACAATTTAAAGTTACATGCTTGGAATTGGAAAAATGTAAGCTTTATTCTTATGTCATTCAACAGAATTTATTTCTGGAAGTCGTTCAAGGCATAATTCTGATGACTTGACTGGTTGAATTTTGATGTATGTCAAGGGCATATAGAAAAAAATAGTCAATCTAGTCATTCTAATGACTCAAATATTGTCTTAACTTTACCCTTACTTCAATAGTCCGACCGGATGCGGATGAATTACATCATGGATATGTCTTTTTTTTTTTTGGACAATAACTATACTAAATATGACTAGGTAGATAAAGAAATCTGAGCTATCATACTTTGCATTAAATATTGGATGGATGGATATTAAAATAGAGACAGAATCAGAATGTTACGTAAAAGTATCAAATGTTCATAAACTATATGCCGGTCTTGCGAGTCCCAATCTCGATTATAAGGAGTTCTTTAGTGGAACTCAATTGTATTTTTTCAAGATTCTCACTGTTTGCGACTACAGTGAGTCTGCAACACTTTTAGTATTTTATTTTTCTTAATTCATTTTTTCCATAGGGACTTACAACTATAGCATGAGAAAATTCTTGGAGAAGACATAAACGTTTGTGATGACGGAGTAGACTTTGACGACTTTCGTGATCGATGACGATTTACGGTCACAGCGGTGAATTCCTTGGATAAGAATATTTCAAAAGGCATGGTCGTCATTGGTCCAAAGTTGACCATATTCTTGGTACAGGACTTTTTAATTTTAATTTGAAACTGTTGAAAAGTAAGTCTAAACTTCTATGGAAGTTAAAGTAAATGGTTAGTCCTTCAAATCCGGGGTAAAATCATCATTATGTAGATAGTCAGCTAATAATTTTATTTATTCGGTCAAACTTTTCTTATTTAACTGTTGTAACATCAGACAAAATCAGCGGTTAATAATTATTGACTCCTGGGTTGCAGAAATATCATGCGCATGCACATATAAAATAGTACTTACTTGCCGTTTATCCTTCTGTCTGGTAGTTTGTCTAGTCTGTGCTCACACATTTCTTGAGGAACGGATTATAATATTTCCGGTATCGACGGATGCAGAATTCTTCCAAAATAATAATGGAGAAAGGTTATGGGCCCGCTAAGCCCCGTCCATCTCTTATTTTTTACCTTTCTATCTTGTCGTAGGCCGGACTAATTGCTAGTTAGTATTAAAGAGCTAATTTAGTCTCGCTTGAATTGAGTTTACGACTCACAAGCATCTGGTCTCTCCAGGAATTTTATTTATTTATTTAATCAATCATAACACGACTTCCCAAAAAATGGGTCGTCTGGACGGTCTAATAATAGCTGAATTAATCATTGAAAAATCCCAACCATATATACGCTGGTGGACTGCACTTGAAAGAATCAAATACGTGGAACATGAACGAAATCCTCTAGACTTACATATCAAGAGATAAATATATAAAGTAAGCTATCTCTTCGCGTCGTGGAGCAAGCATTCTACAATACCATACCACTGACTCATTCTGCCTTTGCTGTATCGCTGAACAAACAAATGACGTGAAGGTAGGCGTGGACAATGGAGTCGGCTACGAGTGAATACAATGGTGTCATGATGGTTGCCAAAATAACCGTTTAGGGCATTTGATATATTTGATACGTACGGGTCTCTACAGTTATCCATGTTAAAGCCCTTCTCAATCAGCTTGATATTTCTAATACCACCATTGTTATTTATAGCACCTGCATAACTATCAGTCCAAATTGTGTCGCTTCTTCTGTATGGTAGACCTCATCGGCACCTGCAATCAATCAACCGATTTAGAAGCGTTCGGAACATATTCGTCTTGAAAGTGTGAGCTATATGAAGGGATGAATGACCAATGTTAATGATGAGTAGAAAAGCCTCACTAGTGCCTTGGGTTCGGTAAATGGCTTCTACCATAAATTCTTTCTGAACCGAGTATAAGATTACATATTTACAATAATTGTATTAGTTCATTGGTCGAGCACAACCGAAGATTCAATCCATGAAATCACCATTCACTGAGTTTCTATGTGGTACCGGACCCCCAACATATTTGTAATTTAGTCAATTCACGGCCGCAATGGCGTCATGGTCCCTAATTCCGCTAGAACCCCCGGCGTATGTCTGTGCAAGCTTTTGCAATCTCAGCTATTGTGGAACGTCTCTTGAAAAATATGTCACATTCAATACAAGTGTCACAATATATGTCATCGTTCGACTCATCGTTAGACTCCAAATTGAAATTGATCATTTGCCGTGTCAAGGTCGACATAGTTGTGCGCGCAGCGTGACCATACATTTAGCGTATGTTTTTGATTAGTTCCGGCAGATGAATCAGCTTCATACAAACCTGTGCTCGATTCAAATCCTCTCGACAACCGTCCAATCTCCCTTCCAGCTCATCCACACCCCACGGAATTCTTCCACAGCTTTGTTGGCTTAAGCATAGTCCACAAATGACACAAAACTCAGTCACTCCATTCGCGTCCAGCATGAGTAGGTACCTAGTTGGATGCTCACATCTAATGACTTGGACCGAGTGATCAGACTGGAGGTATTGATGTAGTTGTGCCTCTATTATTGCTCCAATGAACGTGCTAATGTTTGACAAGGTAATGCTCTTGCATGCATTTCCACTTACGTATGTGCGCTAATCCCCTTTTCAGCCGAGCATAAGATGTCATACATCATTTAAGTGTACCATCTCATTGGTCATTGGTGTCTTGAAGCCCTCCAGGAGGTAGACTCTGACTTCTCACTTCATTCCGTATCGCTGTCATAAATAATAAATTTAGAAATACGTGAGATATCAACGTTTCGAAATATTCAGTCGTCGACTAGGAACGTCAGAAAAATCTTTAAAGTTACAGGGCATCGAATTTTGAGATGACGTGTCCAAATTTACTTAAAGTGCAACCGAGCGGTAAAATCTTAGTGGCCGTAACGGTTCATGTTCTGAAGGAAATTTGGCTTCATTCTCAGCACACTCTTCCAATTTTTTGGATAATGCTGACACCTGGAATGAAAAGTTTAAAGGGAAAAGTTTTGGACGATGATTTTGCTGATTAGAGATATTTAATTGAGGATTCGATTCGAAATTCTTAATTTAGAAAACACCGTTAATACCTGCTTAAAAAATATTTGAAAAATACTATTCCGCTCACCTGCTGAGTTTGAGTTTCACTCGTTCTAACCAATTTTTCGTTAAGCCCAGAGTATCGTGCGCATTTGGCATGCAATTCTCCCAAATCGGTGGATGAATGCATACTTTCAACAATTTTTTGCAACACGATATTTTCTAATTCCAACATTCCTATCTTCCTTAAACCATTTGTTGACTTGTCCACTGCCTCCAAATCTCCATCCATTCTAACCTGCGTTGATTTCATCGCAAAATTGAAACTACTTGTCGTCATCTTTTAATAAGTACAGCATTTTTAACCAACTTGATTTCAGTGTACTATTCTACGACAGCAGACTGTGATATCAATCCGCGAAATCACACTGGTTATACTTAAGATGTAGCTGATCCAAGCTACTCCGTAATATCTTCAATTTGTTCGATTTGGCAGACGACTAGAAACATTGGTGTTCTGGTTACCAATTCGGCAAAAACTGCCGAATTGAAAAAAATTGCCGACATATCTACCCAAGCTTGGTAAATATATTCTTTAAGAATTTCTCAGCAGTTATACGTCTATGATATAACATATCGACGGCCACTAGTCTAGAGAGGTGTCAAAGCACTTCTTGATTTTCTCAACAGTTTCCTCGGGATTGATTTTCATTTGGGTAGGTGAACCGCCAAGGTATGATGACATACTTACTGTAACTTAATTTGATTACTGGATGTCTAGAACCTTAGAATGTTGTTGGTTATCAATCTTCAAAATCATAATTCACTGTGTATAACTGTGTTGCGATGGATCAACTTTACTGTTAAAAACTGTAAAATTTTATTTCTTTTTAGGATGTTTTCGCTTAAATTTGAATTAAATAAATTCACAAAAAAATAGGTGATAAATCTAGCTAGCTAACGAAATAGATTTTAACCTAAAATATAGAAATATGAAGAAAAGGATTAGTGCAGAAGTATAAGGATATTTAATAGAAGACATTTAATGTTCTAAAAGGTTTTTTTACAGCTTAAAGTATCATCCTAAATGGTGTCAGTTAATGAGTAAGAGATTTTAATAGTTTGACACGTCAAAACTATATAGATAGGTAGTGTACAGTAATATAAATTTAAACACAACACAAATTATAAAATTTTAGGTAATACCATGACTATTTTCGATTAACAATTTTCAAATATTTCGGAACTAAATAAATTTGTGATTCAATAATTTGGATAAATATCAAGTGGAATAATATTAATAAACATGTGTTGTCTTACTGTTAAATCAATACTAAATCAGTTTCCCAATTTTCACTCACTGCATCATCAGTTTCTTTCTTTTTGAATAACTGAATGAAATTAGCTATTTGCTGAGCACATGCAGCAAACTCTGTTTATCATTCTGTATATACCGATCTGAAATTCTTCTTTTTGTCGGATGAGTACAAGTTTTGCCCGTTTTACAATTTTAGTCCACGCAGAGGGAAAGTATGTTTTTTTTTGTCCTTCAAAATGAAAAGGATTATTGTTTAGATGAAACATTATGAGTCCGTAATTTTTTAATAGCTCTCCATTTGGGTAACGCCCGGGAACAATGGTGCCCTGGTTTCTAGTTCGGCGAGAACTCATACAATTGTCTATAGATAACCTGGAGTTCGGTAAATGGCTTTTGCGAGAATTTATCAATGAACGCATATCAACATCATAGTTTCTTTAAGGTTCAGTTTACCTCGCACCTACGGCAGTAGATTGTGCTACGTAAAGTCTATTTTTATGCGGATGACAAACATGACAAATATTTGTAATGATACTAGTAAATACCAGTAAATACTAGTAATAATACATAAGTAATTAAAAAGAATATTTAATACTAATCGATTTTTTATACATGTTATCGCTATCCTTGAGTCTTGTGTCCTTACATTTTGCTAAATTTTCCAACTTTCTCTATTCAAAGTGTTTGATTTGAATGCCTTATTGCATGAGAGACACGGGTGGAGAATCGTTTCCTTATGAA
>JAQFYE010004281.1:0-13658 GCA_034694305.1 Protaphorura glebata
GTTGAGCCACACACCCGACTCCTTCCTCGTGACGGCGAGAATACGGGCTTTGTCCTGCTGAGTGGTGGCGCCCTCTATCAGTGAAAGAGACTTGACGTCTAGAGTTGCCGTTTCCCAGTCTTTTTGTGAGTGTGTCGTGGGGAATTGGGCGTTGTTGCTGAGGGTGGTCCATAGCTTTAGGGCCTCTGTTGTGGACGGGTCATCGGAGTGTGGAACCTGGGACAGCATCTCGTTAACCAACTCGGCAGTGCTCATTGTTGAAGAGACGAAAGCTGGAACAGCCAGATCAGTCGCGCTTCTAATCCCCACGCCCCCTCTAGCGACCGGGAGGGAAGCTTGGAGCCAGGTTTGGCCATCCACGTGAACGTTGAGGATATCCTCCAAGCCTGAGCGGACTACTTGGTCGAACTCCTCTAATAGTTGTGGGCACTTATGGGTGGGGGCACACCGTAATGTGTATATCAGTTTGGGGATGGCCAGACAGTTCTTCAACAGAAAGAGGGCGGTGTGGCTTGGAAGGGTGGGGAGGCGGTGGACCAGCGTCTTAATCTCCTCAATTTTGTCGCTTAGGGCTTGAGGAAGGGCCTCGTCCGTGAGAGGTGCCCCGAGAAGTGAAACCTTTGTCCTGTTGAGGATCTTGATGTCAGGGAGGACGGCGGTTATAGCCTCGACCCATTGGTTGTCCTCCTCACCTGAGACTAGCAGTTCGCATTTGGAGGGGTTGAGAGTCAACCCAGGAACGGAGGACGTGTGATGGATGCGTAGAAGGTCCTCGAAGACTAGCTGACCAGGCCCACCCAGGGTACCGTCGTCCAAGTACCAAAGGTTGAGGGGTGACTGGAGTGATTCCACAAGAGGGTGGATCGCGAGACAAAAGAGGGCGGGGGCCAGTGGGTCACCTTGTTGTAGACCTTGGGCTGATGACACCGTGTCTTCTCCGAAGAGAAGGTGCGTGGGATCCCTGTAACCTTGTAAAATGAGGGGAAGTAGTGACGGAACACGCTTGGCAGCCTCCTCCAGGATCTTTGAGCGGTCCACCGAGTTAAACGCGTTAGCAAAATCTAACTTCAGAAGCAGCCCCGGCTGACCTGAGGAAATGAACCTGCGGGTTGCGTGGACGACGGCTTCAGCACCCCCAGGGGTTCCAAAACCCATTTGGTGTGGACGGAGAAGAGAGCCCACATCTTCCTGCACTGATCGACATGCGAGTTTGGCTGCGAGTCGGCGGATTGTACAGCCAATTGCGATGGGGCGGATGCCGCCGCCTTTTTTGTCAAGGGAGATGAGGTTTGCTCCGAAGAGCAGTGGAGAGACCTCCTGTGGCACCTTCCCCGCTGCCATGATGTTGATCACTTCCGTGAGGGCTTTGAGAAAATCTGTACCGGCTTGACCTGTGGACTTGGTGGTGAGGTCTTTTATGTGTTGGGGACGGAGGCCGTCTGGGCCTCCACCGCTGCCGGCGGGAAAGCTGGATATGGCTCTCGCCACGTCCGTGGGGTTGACGACAGGTGTTGTGAGCTCTGATGTAACCGGGATCGAGGGGGCATTTAAAGGGACGGGGTGTTTTTCCTTTAGGGCAGCTAGTGTCTCCGGTGAAAATGGGGAGACTTTATCGGAGGATGACAAGAGCCGAATCGCACCTCTGATATCACCTTCGGCCACTTTCGCACCCACAGTTTACTTAATATGTTGTGTGTACAGTTTGTGTGTTTTTCCAATTGTAAAAATTAATGTAACCGTTACATTCAATTAAACACCATCGGTTCAAATATGGGCTTTACCAAATAGATAAGAAAAATTGTCATTATTACGTATATACCTCAAACCATAGCTAATGGCTTAACTTGAGTTAACAATTCGCGTATCAAATAATTCGGATCTATTATTTTAGCAATGGAATTCTTTTTAAGTTTGGTTTTGAGTATATCCGAAACTTTCTACAGTGGTACTTTCGATCCTGGAAGGGCATGAAATCGTGTGGGGTTTATTATTATTCTGAATGCTGGGAAAAAGTAGAAACTTCTTAAGAAACTTTGTTCAATTTGAAACTTCTCAAGCTATTGCCACTTTTTGATTGATTGTGAATATTTTATGGAGCGAAGTATATGAGCTATTGCTTCTCCTTCATTTATGACAGCTATCCAGCAAATGTTATTCAGAAAACTTTTTAATATGAAGAGAATCGCAAGCATCCAGATTTTTTCAATCAGAAACACTTGCATTATTTGCTTTGTTTTTATTACAGATCCAGCATCAGTTGAACTTACTCCACCTTATGTTACATAAAGTCAGTCGGTTAACGTTTATATACGATACTGAAAGACCGAATTTACAAATTTACCAACTTGAAAGAAAACATTCTTAGGGTAGATTTGATTATGGTTAGCAGTGACGCTTCTCATATTTAAATTCTATATTATCCTTAATGAATGCGGCGTTGGATGGCAGAAATTTAAAATATATTTATCATTTTAATGATGATTTAAAGATTGTAATATCGAAGAGAGGGACAAAAAATAATAGAATAATACGGAAATTATTGTCGTAAAGATTGTTATAAACAACAACTAATTATAAAGTCAGCTGGTAAGCGAATACATCGTCCTAAAGAAATGTCATTATGTGAGTGATCGTTATAGAGAAGTTTTAGTGTATTTTCCATGGAAGAAAGTCGGTAAGTCATCAATTGTGAGCTATGGAATTGATGAATTTAATAAAATTACATCCAATTCCAATATATATGGTGAAACATGAAAGTCGATTCATCTTTTGTCGGGTATGGTTTTATACTTCATGTTGCTTACAACTAAATTTAAAATATATTCGGCTTCAGACGCTGTAATGCCGTTGAAGAATCCGTACCTCATATCAGCAGGAAAATAAAACAATATTAAATTTCACACATAAAGGGAGCAGCCCATAAAGGTAAAGGAGTCTGGCATAGTACATATCTTGCAATGTAATACTCTACGAAGTCCTAGCAACAACCGCAGCGGCAATACATATTAGGAGAGTGCTTTGTTCCGAATTTAATTACTGGTTCTATCGAATGCCCAAATCGATTTTTCCTGTTATTTTCTGTTTCATCAAACATATTTATAAGGCGTTGAATTATTCATGTATTGTGCGAACACCGCCTCAATAATTCAAAAACGTTCTCATATTCTCATAAACTCCATTCAATTCATGGGTAGTGTAATGGTCACGCTGTGTAGTAGTACGTTATCTGCGACCTATATATTACTACTCTCAGGTGCACTGATTCTCTAAGATTGAAAATTCAGAGAATTCGAATCTCCAAGATTTATTTCCTCGGAATTTATTTATTGTTGCTCAGTGTCCTTGCGCTCCAGACAGAAAAGTAATACTCAAACAATACACGAATAAGCTTCTGTGCGAGTCCAGCAATTTCATTAACTAGCAGGGTGTCTTTGAATTAACATTTCACGTCAGAATTGTACCATTAGAATGTATCAACTTATGATACCAGATATCATTAAAAATATAAAGCCATTCCCTGACTTCCGCACTACGTGAAGTTGTCAGGCCTTACCAGTAAAATCGTATTATGTTGGACATGCTGCCTCGTTATATGAAAGTCTTATCTCTTGGATACTTTTCACCTCTGTCTGGAATCCTTCACTTGAGTTTTCACTACTCCCAGCGATACCTCTCCTAGAATAATTGGAGATCTACAACCAAATCTTAAAAATACCCTGGTTGAATCATACTTCAAAACGAATGCCAACTGCTGGAAGTATCAATACTCTAATTAATTTTACAGATCATTGATGTTTGAAATGAAGTGGCAAGAAATCTGGTATATTTCTACAATATAGTAATATTCATTATTCACATCCTAACTAATTTAAGTTTGTGTGTCTGGTGAAAGCTACTTTAGTGCCTTAGAGCTTCCCACGCTCCCCTTCAATTGAAAATTGAAAACGTCTTAGGGAAATTCATGAGTGCTGGCTGTCCTGTAAGCGGTTAAAACCTAGTCTAAGGCTGCCGTTCATTTCGTAGACTATATTATAGTCAATTTCTCTCATCTCTACGATTAAATCAACTTGTTACCTCCATAGTCTCCCTAATGGAAACGTAGAGTGGTTTATTGGATTCACTTCTCTGTCTCCCGTCCTCTCCCATGTACTTTACTTCCTTCCCTCTTTGACACCTAGCTATCAAATTCATAAAGTTCAAACTTACAAGTAGTACTTAGTACTTACCACTTCATTTCATAAATCAAGTGGCCAACTTTCCAGTTTCTATAAACTAAATCTAAATGCCATCAAATAGTGAAGGTGAAAGTCCAGGTGAAATGATTTTACTCGGTGTACGGGGCGTTTCAACGCCTCTGCTACTTATAATCCAACCGTTGGGTATTTTGGGACAGATTTGGAATCATATCATGTTGTGTACACATTTTATGTTGTAGCAATTGATGCAGGAAGCTTACACAGTCTGTAAGCAGTAAAGAGTTTGATCCCTGGGGCAGTCTGGTGCAGTAGTTTGAATGATGTTTTTCTGCACCGCACAAGGGCTTCATTTACTGGTAGAGCTATTTATTTTATTTGTCAACGGAAGATGCGTGATGATATTTGATGATGTTTGTCTTATACGTGAATGTCAGTTAAAATGTCCATTTTTGTTCCATTTTTTACATTAGAAAGTTGAACGAAATCATGTTCTTTTACTTCTCCCGCGCAGCCACACTCGTACTTCCAAATTCACGGTAAAGCGTTTTGAGAAAAAATGTTTACCACTGGTCTATTATTTGATATTTTGATTTATGACAAAAATAGTGTTAAAGATTATGAACCTCCCTAAAGGCAAGTAATGAAGAATGGGAAAGCCAGCTGAGTCAATTCTTAATTCCCTTTCCTGCATTTTTAATTGAGTGTTGAAAAGAAGGGAATGACACGGGAGAATTGAGGTTTTGCAATGTAAATGTAAATGTGACTACTCGTAAGTTGTGGCTGACTTTGCACGGAGAAAGTTTGTAAGATGTGGTTTATATCGGTGATGGGGATGTGATGAAGAGTGAAAAGTTTTCAAGAGGATGAAACCAATTTGAAGCAGACGAAAAAGTAGGAAAGAAGATAGTCAAAAAGTAGGAAGTACGTAAAAGGAGAAAGAAAAACACAAGTTAAAGAGTGACTTGAAGTGATAGACGCAAGTAAGCTAGAGTTTGGTTCACTTTTTCAAAGAATTATGCTGGGAAATTGTGATTGCAGGTGACTAATAAGTTAGTATTAGCATTCTCGGGTTTAATCAAGTCTGTGGTTAACTTCGGCTACATATTCGCAGGTGTGGTTGGCAAGATGATGAAAGGCCTAAGGGTTTTCTCCACCGTAGTAATTATTGTCGAGTCAGGTCCATAACATTGACGACGAAATATCGTAGGGAATGGCGAAATTGTTGGAGGGAAAGGAAACGAGATTTTGATTAAATATTCTTACGACAGAGATTTAAAAAATTGACCGAGATGACGTCATACTAGAGCCATCTAATCTGGCGTGACTCTCAAGGAAATGAATGTGGAGGAAATGCTCATGTATTTTTTATGCAGGTAAGAACCTGGAATCGGGTATACTCAGATTTTGCATGCAATCGTGTCGTAGCCGGTGTGACAAATATGGATTGATGGGAAGTAAATGGGTACAACTAATTTCAGAGTCGGATTTTATTGATTTGTCTCCAGAAATTGAGGTGGAAAGATTTTGGAGTGTATAGATTTGTCATATATAAGGAAAGCACATGAATACCTTATGGCACGGGAAGGAATACAAAGTAGCTCTTACCTCAGTTTGAATATGTACCTCTTGATTTTGCAATAGGGAAATCCCAAATAGCACATGCATTAATTTTTATGAAGGAGAAAGTTGCCTTACGCTTCCTTGCGTTTTCTAGAAAACAGTATCTTTCGTTCATATTGGTTGCTGCATTGGAATTGTAGATGGGTCGCAAGAGGTAAGAAGCGAATGGATGATAGTTGATGGAAGATAAATGTTCATTTCCTAAATGAGTTATACCAGTATTCACATTAGAAAAATGAAAATCCAGTAGACTTGAGTTTCACATGCGAGGCAACTCACAGAATATTTCCCAATTTCCTTATTTAGAGTTCAATTTTAAGAAAGGAAAAGGAAACTGTTTCAGGTGTTCCCCACACACAACAAAAGAACGTTTGGTATTAAACACATTTACGCGTATTTTGTGATGATTAGCTTACATTCTGTTTGGTGTAGTAGTTAGTCAAAAGCTGGTCAGTCTTCTCAGAACAAACTGTTGTAACCGAGAGGACCATGAAGTACCCCTAGTGTTTCACGATAATACTCCAATACCAATTCTTATCGGTAACCCCATTTGAGGCAGCAGCTATACCATGTCAGACCAAATTGTGACCAAACTTCCACCTTGACAAATTGACAGGGGCGTCACCTGTTAAAGGGAATTGAATCTACAAACTCCTCACTGCTTTTAATTATTTTGGAACAGATCTACTAATAGAATAGAATTTTTACCGTGAAACTAATATTTTGATCAAAACAAAAAGTATAAAATCACAAACACCGGGGTGTGTCGTCAGGTACGTAATGTAACCACTGAATCCCAAGTGCTTTCCTTGACAAAATGTTGAGCTCCATGAACAGTGGAAATGATGCCCTTGTGAGTTAAATTACTCTACAACTCACACTACATACGTAGAAGTGAAAATAAAATGCCAAGTGTTTCAACTCAACAGCTACTTGCATCTGTGCCCCATATTTCTAGGGTCTGTCATGAAAAGAATAAAAAATGAGTGTGAAAAGAAATGGTTTCCTAGCTTTTATTTTGTAATAAAGAAGTTTAAGCACAACGTAACTCGTATTTATTATATTTTTCAATACAATTTATAACTTTGATCTTATGTAAGTTTTGATCAACAAAAAAACAAAATAAAACACTTGAAGAGTACACGCTTGTATTCTCTAATCTCTACTCCGCTTGCTTAAAAATTGCTCTGGGCTTCCTCTCCGAAACTTTACGTAACATTGGTTGGTTTTCATCGAGTGCACTCTTATATAGTCCCTTTGATTTTGTTTTTGTATTTTACAATTTCAAGAACCTTTTTCGTTTCCTGGAATTTGGAAAACGACCAAACCAATAAATATACTGTTATTAAAGCCTGGGGTCACAGAATCAGAAGCACATAACTCAAGCGTAGGCAGTACAAGTACAGAAGACTTGACAGAACAGTGGCTCTTATGTACCATCGCAATTCGTAAAGTACGGGAGAATGAGTGAAGTCGGTTGAATTGAGTTCTCCGAAAAAAATAGGATTTCCCCATTATAACATTGCATTCGTTCCTTCATTTCATTCCTAAAGTGAATTTTTGGATCACAAAAAAATTCGATTGTATGGTCAATAACGACAACTTACATGGTTGGCAGAGCACATGTCGACAACCGCCGACATTCCCTTCTTGTATTCGGTGCAACTAGTCACCATTAGAAAATAACAAAGGGGTCTTAGGAACCTCCCTTCCGGCACATCACATATCTTCTGGATTTTTTGTCATCTTTCTTTCACCTCAAATTACGGAGGAATTGTCATCCCAGAACCTTTCACTAACAATCACGTCATGTCATTTTCAGATATGTACGCGATATTGGCTCAATTCTGGCTCAATCCAGTTTTCTCCTGTTATCCCGATAAGTCGACAATACGATTCCTTAGATTTGACTTCTACCAATTAGTTCTGAAGAAAGAAATCATTTAGAAGGTGAGAGACCAGGTTTACAATTCTAATGTAAATTAGATTTGACATCGAACCTTTATGTTCATGGCTTCTTGGATTTCAATTGTAAAGCCAATTCTATGCTTTTATTTGGATACTGGCACCGGTAATTCAACAATAATTTCTCTTATTAGAAATCATATGCAATACAAAGCAAGGGACAATTCGTTCGCTTAGGGAAACCCTGTTCGTATTTTCTATCAAATCGAGTCATAATAGTACGCTTTTACAAAAGGACTTTGATTTCTCCTGGGTCTACTTTTAGTCCTATTCGTATCCGTACGCCTACAATGATGTGGACGCAAAGGCCAAAGGTGTGAGATTTATGTAATATTCTTCTATATTATGATTAAGGTGGTGAAATCTACTTTAGCTTCTAGAATTCTCGGTCAGATCCTATTTTTTGACGACTTTTACTCGTTACGGGTTGATCAAACAGGAAAATCAAATTTAACTACATGTATTGAGACCTCCTAATCTCTTTGTGAAAGAAAAGCACGTAGTGCTACTTCATTCCTTTTATTCCTCAGGTTATATCACTGCTCGGGTTACATGCTAGGCATTACATTATTATTTGGAGCCCCCGAATAAATGATAGTCTCTACCACAATTTTTCATATTTTCCTGCAAAACTGCACTTAAAGCTCGGCGGTCTCGGATAAGATATTCCGGTCTACTATTCGGCGATTTCTAAGGAAATTCAGTTTGACAGTATATACTAAAACTTGAATTGTACGCGAGTCAATATGAGAAGAACAATCGCGCACATAGCGTGCCGTTGAAATAAAAATATGAATGAATCTGGTCAAACGACTGCAACTTTTTCTAAAATATTTTATTGTCAAGAACATAGCACATACCACATTAATCAGGGAAACAAAAAGAGAGCACCATTTAATGTATCATACAATGTGGTTAAGCAGTTAAAATCCGTGGAAGATTCTTTTGCATTCGAGATGTTGATCCTTCGTCGTTCGTTGATAATTAGGAGGTCAAATTTTTTGTAGAAGGTATTCAATGCTTGCAGCGAATTTTATCGCAATAAATTTCACCTCTAAGAGCACCTCTAAAAGTAACGAAGTAGGGGCTTCCTTGAAAGTTAGCCGGGATCATCTTGTCTAACAAAGTAGCTGCCAGGCGTCCTTTCCCATTTCCGAATTGAGACCCCATCAAACAAATACTCTTCTGTAGACACTCTCCACTCTCAATTGCAGCCAAGACCATGTTTGTCAGATCTGTCAAGTTTTCGTCAGCCTGGTTCAAAGAAAACAATGTAATTTTTTTAAGGTTCGTGTGTGTACTATTTAGGAATGAACACTACAACGACATTGAAAACATTTAACACAAAATTTTTAAATATATTTGATTAAACAATTTTGCGTATGTGTGAACTGGATATTGAAAATACCTTAAAGCTAAAAACACTTGTCTCGGCTGCTATTGCTGGAAATGTAAATTTTACCCTCTAACTAAGTTTACTGTTTCGGTAAACTTTCTCCTTACGTCTTGTGGAGAAAGTTTCCAGGAAGAGCCACGTCTAATACTGAAGACCACTGGCTACTATTGGAAATCGTCATTTGTTCGAAACTGTACAGTATAATTCAGGATTGCGACATTCCTGAACCAAGATTTCAATTATGGTGGCCATAAAGATTAAACAAGGCCTAGGCCTAACACATATCCGCCTTTCTAGGTAACTCCGTGCCCATGACCCCACCCGTGCTGTTATAAGTGTTGCGACCCACATAAATCCAGTATAATTGTGCATTCGGAATTATGCCACACAAATTTTCTTAATAAGGACATGACATTAAGCAGACTATTCTCAATTTAAGATTTCACGTAAACCCGGAAAGCCTTCACTAAATTAAAAAAGGGAAGTAGATTGAAATTTTACCTTTACGGATCTCCGCCTCCGGCTTTTCGCTTTCTCATCTTTCTTAACTTCCTCAGTGTCTTCAATGGATCTCTTGGAATATCCGAGAACTCCAAATATATACCAGGATGAAATTGCAGCCAGCACGCCAGCAGCAAAGTATGCTGCAACTGTCAAAAACGATGAGCTGTAGCCGCCTGACCAAAGCGATGTCCCGGCTGCCGGTTGCACCTTTAATCGGACCAATGAAATAATGTTGAAATAACAAACATAATAAAAAGTAAAAAACGAACAACATTTAATTGTATGCTTACGTAATAAGGAGGCGGCTGAGGCTGGGGATGAGATTGCTCCTCATTTGCGTAATATTGTGAATGCTGTTGACCGGGTCCGATCTTACCACCCCCAAAAAGATTGAGATGACCTGATGGGCGACCGCTGCCATCAACATGAGCACCTACTTGGTAGGCCTGGGATAGCTCAAATCCGGTCGTCGAACTGCTGAGAAATAAAAATCAATTTAATATTCAACACTGGCTTGACTCAAGTAAGATCGAAACTTTGAAATTCAATTTAATATTTTTTATTAAAACTAAGTACATGTGCTGTGTACCTTGGTTTTTGATTGGTAACAGTATTTGCTCCATTGTCGGCACTGGTGAGTGAGACCAGTGTAACAATCGGGAACAAAGTAAATAAAACCCGTAAGTACATTTCAAACAAAATTATATAAAAATGGGTTAGCATAAAATTTACTTTTCACACCGGAAAGGTCAAGCTCAGACTAACCGATTTTGTGAGTCGAGCTGGTATTGAAATACATCCTGGATTGGACATTGGAATGTGTAAATTTAGCATCAAATTGACATTGACAGTTTACATTCTTTTTTGCCCAAATCGCTTTGTTTGACGAGGAGAAAGGTGAGGTGCAATCATGCAGGTGACTTTTTACTTTTTTTTCGGAATTTTTAATGAAAAGTGTTTTCAGAGTCCCAGTCCCAAGTCCCAACTTGGGACTAAGGATTAAAGTGAGGTACACATTCATAAAATCTAAAAATGAAAACCTAAAGCAGTAAGTGGGAAAAACTGAAACACCTGACGCCATCAAAAAGGGATTAAGTTTGACTAGTCGAGTAAAAAAGGCATTTTTTTTTACTTTTCAACCCAGTATTTTATTTGTTTCGACTTCTCAACAATACGGGTGGTGCCGGGACCAAGTTTTTATGACGACAAGACAGGAGCTTAGCGTCTGTCTCCTCCTTATAAAAATAAACTTAAGAGTTTCTCAAGCAGAAAAAAAAGTCTAGAGAATTTCCTTTTTACTACTATGGCCCAAAGCTTGAGGCTAAGTGTCTTTTGTTATTACCTCGTTTCAAACTGCACTAGAGCTACACACCGGTCCATGCCTTAAATTGACAAAACTTGGCGAATTTGATAAAACAAGGTTCATTTGATTTGAAAAAACGCAAAACTTTTTTCCATTTTACTTTAGTCCTTCTTCCAGAGAATTGGAATGGGAGCATTCGTTTAAACTATGTTATATTATTTTCTGTTTTAAAGTCAGAGGTCACTGAGGAGTGAGATAATAGCAGGCGTCATGTTTTGCATACCCGATACATACTGCAATCTTTTTCAGAAAATTGGTACAAGGTATCCATCGAATTTTTTTTCTTCAGTACACGCCATCCGGTTGATTTGTAACACAACTCTTTGGCCATCCAATCATTAATTAAAGAAAAGGACAGGGTCGGTCGAAATGGACCACCTCCAGTTCTTTTCGCGTTTACGACTTACTACTTTAAGGACTCGTCGTCATTAGCGCCGCGCAAATATAAGGTTACAGAAAGACTTCGCACTCCAACCGAGATGTGAAGTACAAAATCTAAGGTCTCTGAGTTCATGCTGACAAACTTGACCCAACATATTACAAAAGTCCGCAGACCGGTACCCACAAGGGATACCTATCGCGTGTTCTTGGACATGCCATTTTATTTAGTTCACTCCTAACAAGCCATATTGGATAGGGTCATTTCGTGTCCATATAGCCAGGCCACAGTATGATGCCATGAATTAAATACAAGGTTTTCAAGTTATTCCAGTCCGAGCTCAGGCCTGGGATCTTTATAGGAATTGAAGCTCTGGAAATTCATCCACGGCCGAATCAGAAATAGCATTGTGTGATGAAGGATACGATTATTTAGGGAGTTCAGCAAATTACGATTCAGACCTTGTCAACTGAAATCAAAACCCCTTTTTGAGGATTGTTGACAGACCAGTGAAAGCACTACACCAATTTCCCTTGTTACAGTCACTACCAAAAACCAATACTTCTATTTCTAGTACATCGTACAATCGTTCGAAGATGAGCAATGACCAATGCCTGCCTATAATGTAATGGTCATACTGTACAGTGGTGAGTTCGTCCATGCGGGTCTGTGATGGAAATCGATTATATATTGTCACTCACTTCTGCACAGAGACCACTCAACGCTCACAATTCAATTTGAGTCTAAAAATTGAAAGGCTTTTAGGAAGGTCAATCTATTACTTTACTTCATGACACCTATACGTGTGAGGAACGTGGAGTGCATTGTAGCGAAAACTTGCCCAAAAAGTTATATGTTATACCGGAGTGGACAGAGAGATGGATGGATAGGATGGACTCCATGGAGTCAGTCAAATTTGAAATGACCATTTTTTTAAGAGTACCTTTTATGAAATAATGGAAAAGAACATATAGAAGGTGTGAGGCGAGATCCCACAACAATCATGTTAACGTCCAATCTCACCTTGTAACGTTCACTATGTTGTTGGCCCGAAAATGACCTTCTTCGGATTTCTCGGTTGACTCCCGGGTTTTTTGTATGAGAGTGTTGCGAAAAATATGTTAGATGTGGGATAGGACGTGGACGACTACACGAACGTGACTTCTCCTCGGTTACCTAATCCATCACGACATCATTAGAGCCACAAGAACCACTTCAATTCCAACAAAATAAACTGGCATGGAGTCTACGCGAGTCTTATCTTACGTACATATTGGATTGTCCCACATATATACATATAAAAGTCTACATACAAAATGAAACTTTCAGATCTCTAAATCTGAGTATTTTGTTACATCGGAAACACTTTTGGCTTTCCAGTTGGCGTTCAAAATTGATCATGTATAGTATAAGGACAACGACACAAGACCAGTTTGATTACTACTACTCTTACTTCGATCCCGGAATGTCAAATGCTTCGCCAGGAGGTTCTCGACTTTTCGCATATCTGAGAATTTTAACGATTTCTTTAGATTTGAATCTTTAGACTTCGGTAAGATTTCTGTCACAAGTGCTGATTTACGAGAGTTATAATTGCGACAATACAGTGTTGAACGCTAGGGAAAGTCTTTGCCGGAAGATAACGAAATGGAGATGCTGTATGAATAGGCATACAAGGTGTTAGCAAATAAAACTCAGTGCATTTTGAGTAAACCTCACACTTTAATTAGAACTCTACATTTGTAAAACTATAATCACATCATTGTGAGAAACCTAACAAAAAAATTGCGGAACATAATTAAAAATCAAAGGCGGAGTCTTTCAGTGAGAAAATATTTCGGGATGAAATAGAATGACCAATGCTAAATAAGATCTATCCCTGAAATTTGCGCCTAAGTCTGTTGACTATCCTCAGACCCTGACAGTAAATACAACTTAAACTATCTTTCGTTATGAAAGCAACTGTTTGAACTGTAGAACCGATATTACAGGTGCAGGAGCTTAAGAAGTTTAACCCCGAACACAATTATAAATTCTTGTATTCATAGCGTAATGCAAGCTTTAAAATTCTGAAGGCACGATCAAAAATTTAAACGCTCATATTGAAATTATTGGGATTTTATTCTAAATTATTATGCGTGTCTTATCAGCTTATTTGGGATCGGTTGGACTTATACTCACACACTATATATGTTGCAGCCCATGTGGATTTTCAGTCCGATTGTACTCAGGCTG
>JAQFYE010004282.1:0-13656 GCA_034694305.1 Protaphorura glebata
CTTCTCTCGATGAAGAATTGATGATCTGCTACGTCCGTGATCACTTTTTGGCCATCCAGAGTATTAATTTTCGGAATTCTGTCCTTTGGGTGCAAAGTTTAGGCTGATTGAGTCTGGAGCAAAATTCAGAGGTTCGAATCTTCCTGCTTTGCGCGCGTTTTTTTTTTTGTTTTTTTGAAAGTCAAATAAGATTAAATATTATGTATTAAATGGGATGTACAAATGTGTTACGTGATGGGTAACTGCTATTTATTATTACATAGGGTAAGCCGGGCTAATTTATTCCTCTTTTGTGCCAGGGTGAATCTCAGCGTCACACAAACAACTTATGTGAAAATATCGATTTGGTTCTGACAAGTATTCGATTCGCCCAAAAAAATTATTTTTTTTTTGAAAATTTTGAACCCTCGTAATGTAGAAATAGCAATAATTTGATGTAACCATGGAAACAAAATCAAAAAATGGAGTTCTGTGCTAATTCTTTCCACCCCTGGGTCAATTCTTTCCATACGTGTTGTGCCAATTTTTCTCGCATGCTAAAGTACATTGTGGGAAGAATTAGCACAGCTCCCGAGACCTCTTTTTTAAATTTCGAGGAAGATTTATGTAAATATCATCCATATCACGTGACAGATAGAAAATAATTTGCACAAATGTAGTGGGAATAATTAGCCCGACTCCCTGTTTTACAGAATTAGTCTGGTTTTTTAAAATTTTTGAAAAAAGTTAATATCACTTCACAAAAACCAAATCCGTTATACAATCCACAAATATTTCTGAGAATAAAAAACTATTGTTGCTATGGTTACCTGTTTCGGAATTATCTGTATTCCCTACTTCCGGTAGTGATGAAATTGTTGACCGGAAGGTCGAGGTTCAGAACAATTTCAAAAATTTTCGTTTTTATTCATTTTGATTTTCAAGAGTTAAAGAATTGGCGCGAACATATGCCGGCTATGCATGTGAGTTTTCCCCTTTCCACAAAATTACTTATTTCTTCATGACATTGGGGCACTTTGAGCAATGAATTTTTCAAAAAGTGGGAATAATTAGCCCAGTGGGATAAATTAGCCCTGCTTACCCTACGTACATGTGTCACAAATACTCCACACAAATTATCTAAAAACTTATAAACCGGACGAACATTTCACTCATTTTTTTCATCCACTCTAAACATTAACACATTCCAAAGTCACAGCTAAAGTATAAATTCCAAATTGTCGAATTAAAATTAAAAATGCCTGATTTCAAACTTTTCACAAATCTTCCAAGAGACAAAATTCCAAAAACATTTCTAAAGGACATGACCACTCTTTTATCCAAATCTTTCGGAAGACCTGTAAATGTAGGACCAATTTTAATTGTCTTTAATATTAATAAATTGCAAATTATTTCATCCAATTAATTCTTCAGTATATTTTTTCTGCTAGGTGTTCCTCGTGACTGTTATTCCGGACCAATTGATGAATTGGGGTGGAACTGATGGTCCATGTGGATCTGCGTCAATTCTATCAGCGGGAAAACTTGGTTACAAGGAAAATATTCTTCATGCTAAGGCCATCTATGAAATGATAGAGTTGGGGATTCCTGGTGAAAGAATGATATTGGAATTCAAAGATATCAGGGCTTTTGAACCCGCCTAAAGGAAATACAGTCGCGGAAAATAATTTCAAAGACGTGTGGGATTAATAATTTTGAGGTCGAAAGACATTTAAAAAAATTGTTTTTAATTTTGTTTACAAATTACTTGTAAATTCAATTAATGCACAGCAAATGAAATATTGTTCTGCGGACTTAATTACCATTATTTTTGGATTACCTTATGGCCAAGCACAATAAACGCCCTTTAGTTGTCAGACCGTAAAGGGCTTGTGGCAGAGACACGACAAAAAACTGCTCTTCTCAGAAAATAGAAGCCCGGCAAAGTCAAATTGAGTGCGAGAGTAATTTTTTGCTGTCATAGTTGTCAACAAATTACAACTATCTATTTTGACGAATTCGTGCTTGTGAGTCACTAATCAAATTGAATTTAAAGGTCAAACAGTTTTTAACATTTGAAAATTGGTGTCAGGTAAGGAAAAAAAAAGAGTCAATATTTGTTTTCATTATATTACTTAATTTCTTTTTATTTAAATACATATGTCTATGTAATACTTATAATTTATAACACACAATAAATTAATATAATATCGGACGTATCGGAAAGGCGGATATACAGACAATTACTTCGTACTGTTCTAGCATTAATGAGTTGACGTCATTTCTTCAGTAAGAGGTCAGCGAGGACATTATAAGTTGAATTACGAATCAGGATATGGAATTACTAAAAATATACCTGGCAAGCATTCCCAGAATTATAGGTTCTATATTAAAAGTGACGTTCAACTCTGCTGTTCTTGTCAAGCAAGAGGAGTGACACGCTGGTCTTATGCAATAAAATCAATTAAGGATAAGCAGTTTTTAGTGCATGTTGTTGCATACCAGGGAGAAAGGACTATAGCAAACGAAGACCCTTGGTTCCCAGCACCATCATTTGTAGTGTAATGTCAATGAGTCCTCTCGAATTGTAAGAGTAGGGCATCTGTGACCCAACTCCTCCTCCAGGTCCCGCCTCCCATACTTTGGACAGGGACTCTTAAGTGCCTTTTTGACCCTGACCCTCTTCTTCCTTCCTGCACCGTTCTTGGACCCATAATCCGTAAAACTCCACCTCCGATGAGATAAGCCCTCAGCTCGTCAGCGTTGACCTCATTTGGCATTGAATACGTCCTCGAGAATTGACGAGACGCGTATGTGTGTAAGCTATGGTCTTTTTCTTTGTGTGTAGCCTCGACTTTGAGTTGTGCCCCTGAAGTCGTTACTTCTATTTCTGAAGAGTCGTAAAATCTCACGTCTAAGGCCACACCGAAGAATTTATCTTCCATGGGTGACTTGGGCGGTGGAGTGCTCGGTTGAGCTGTGTCCGGATTTGGTGCACCTACGGTTCTCCTCACTTCTTGCTTTGTAATATTAGAAATTGAGGGTCCCATGTCTGGGTCTGAATAGATTGCGGATTTAGTAGGGACTGTTTAGACGGAAGACGCCATTGGAGATCAGGACACATTTAGTATGGGCCATGGCGGCATCTGACGGGAAAACAAAATTTCCGACTAAATTCGCGACGTTCACATGTCCCGCCTTTCTCATCGTGATCTCCCTGGATGGAAGCAGTTCTGCCGGTCAGGGTAATGGTCAGATCTGACCCCTCAAAATGTCCTACATCCAGTAGTACCTAGAATTTTATTGGAATAAATTAGAAAAGCCGTGGAATAACGAAATACAAGTATCACACATAATTTGTCAAATGATGGAATATTGTCTATTTCTACGAAGAATAAGCTCACAAATGATGGCTTACATTGTAAGAGGTGGAGTCTTGACATTTTTTGACCTCTGTAGAACTCCATTGCACACCTGGTCTGAATATTTCCTTCATTTTTGCGACAGGATCCCATTTCCAAGAAATAAGGGTCATATGAGGTCTGGAAGGATTCTGGTAGGTAGTCACTTCGGAACATTCCGATTTTGATTCAATTTCCATTACTTTGAAATAAATTCGAATAAAAATTCAAAACATTCACGGAAGTAAACATATTGAGTTGTGTTTTTTGTGTAGTGTAGAAAGTAAATGAGTTTTAACCTATCGTCTTTGTTCCGACTTTGAATGAGAACTGAACTGGGATAAAGTCATATCCATAGGAAGACGTGGGAAGTTTCAGTGCAGACACGCACCAAACTCAGCACCATGTACGTACATATTTACGTTCCCAAGATTCTAGGATGAGAAATCATGTCATATTTACGGCAAAAACTAGTCTCAGGAACCAAACATTAAATTTAGTAAAAATTGACGGATGCATCAAAAGTCAATATACGTAAAATTAGGATTCTTTTTAGGTTGGAGATTACCCCGAGTGAAAGTTCCCTCGTGAGTTGACTGCTGATTATGCTCTGTCCCAAGTTAGATGAAATGAGATGAGATAAAACTATAACCGCCACACGATAATTTCTACATGGAAAACTACACTAGGCATCTCATCTTGAACTGTGTAGTTTTATTTATTGCACGCAGCGGTTGTCTCATTCGATTCTGATAAATAACGGGATAACTCTGGCATTACTGTCTCCTATACGTACTATGTCTATACTACAGAAACTTCTCCTCGTCATGGCATTGTAATTCACTAAATGTGGTTTATTTATAATTTTATTTGGACTTGCTCCGAGTTAAGAAAAAGCAAAGGCATGATTCAAACTTGGGTCAATTACTTTCAACATATAATTAATTAGAATTACAGTTACACCCAAAATTCTTAATGTAATTTATTATAAGTGAACAAACGCATTTGCTTGATTAAAATCCGAAGATGTTACCCTGTGAAAGTTGCAATTTGGTGTCTAAAAATGCATCAAACGCGGGTCAACTTTTCATTGCTCATTTCGCGCCATCGTTGAGAGGTACCATTCAAATGCATCACTTCTTAAAAATATTCAGAATAATTTCTTCTCGAGAGTTTGTCTGGAAATATTAATAAATGTAAGAAAAGTCAACATTTTGAGAGAAACATGTTTTTTTTTGTTTTTTTTTAAACAATTCTGTAATGCACTTAATGGCTATCTCAACTTCTGAACCTGATCTTCCGTAGGTACATACGTGTGTAGAAAGTATGTAACAGTTTCGAACACGCAACTTTCAACTATTTTTATGTGAAGGGATTCTATTCCTAACTAGTCTGAAAAATTGTATTGTACATAATTGTTGTAACCATTCCGTTAGCCAAACAAACCGGTAAATTGAAATACGCCTGTGTATGTTCAAGTTGGGCCATATCATAAGGCGAATGTGGGATAATTTTTATTATCGTACTTCTAAAGCTACCTTTACCTTCCCAATTTGGAAGATGTTTGCTAAGGGGCGAAGTCAGGGAATGGGCCAGATGGACTATCTATTAAGGAAGAGAATTTGAAAAAAGAAAATTCGAATTGCAAAAATATGGTTTACACTATCACCGTAAAATATTTTCATAGTTAAAGTAAAATGTATGGAAGTATATGAGAAAAAAAGGCAAATAGCTTAAAAATAATATGCCTTTAGTGAATTATTGAAGAAGATGGACTATTATGGAGAAGGCCGACGTTTCATATTTTCGGCATTTCTCGTGTAATTATCCGATTAGCGCCGCACCGATTATGATGGTTCTGAATTCGCAATGGCGCAATTTTGAACCTTTGACTCTCTTGTTAGTTCGTCCTATTTTCCATTATTTACCAGGTTTGGTCCATAATATTGTAATGCGAAGGCTTGCAGGACTCACACACAGCTTACTCAATATCCGAGAAATTCGGTTTTACTTAATGCCACATGTCGCGTTTTTAATACAGAATTCACGACCCGTCATAATGCTGGTGATGTATAATTATTTACTCTTTCTGCACGGGTGGCTATGGTGGGTTCAACACATGTCAATACGTTAAAAATATTAATGATTACTTACGTTAATTTTGACATGTGCGATTCCTCTACAATCATCTGAAATTACTGTTGGAGTAATTGTTGAGAGCTGCTATTAAATTCCCAGGCACTAATGTCATATAACACAATCAATAATTATAGGTCGACTAGGTTTTATTTCTTGTACTGATGGTACTGGGCTCCCCGACATTTTCTATTTCTGGATACTAAATAGAGTATCACATAATATACGGGAAATTCTTAATTCCACATGCCATTTTTAATTCAGAATTCCCAACCCGTAATAATGCTGGTGATGTATAATTACTTAAGTTAATTTTGACATGTGAGAGTCCTCTACAATCATCTGACATTTCTCTAGGAATAATTGTTGAGAGCTGTAATTAAATTTCCAGGCACTAGTATAACTGTAGTATGTGCTGTATAATACAATCAAATAATTATAAGCAGGGTATTGTTTTTATTTCTGTACTGAAGGTACTGGACTCCCCGTCATTTACTATTTTTTATACTAAATACAGGAAATAAGTTCCATCCAATACATTTGACGTTCAGGAGAAATGAGACGACAATATTTAGTAATTACATATGTTCTTGTTTGTCAAATTAGGTAAACTGGTGGTAAAAATATGCAATTCGGACCAGGGAATGGGCAAACATGGAATTAGGGAACGGCATTATATATTGGCACAATAACTGCGCCCATTAAGACCCTTATTATAATTTGCAGTTACCTTGACATGTGCTACGAATTATTGAAGCGCCAATTAACCGCATCTTTAATGATGCTATTCAAGCCATATATATAATGCGCTGTGTCAATTGGAGCCGATCAGCGAATGATCAGTGCATCATTTTGACTCAGCGTTAACGTTTAGGTATAAGGATTACGGACAATTCCGACAGAATTGTTGTCAAAATGGTTCGACCTGTACAACTCGTGTATAAAACTATATTTGAATTACTTGGTAAAATGGGTACTATACTTTGGCAACTTGAAACGGAAAATAACGAAGTTTACAAGCAACCACAGATCTGTAGAAAATATTTTTATTTCAATTTTTGTTACACCGGTTTGTGTATTTTGAAACAGGCAGTTTTGGTGGGAGTCACACTCTTCACAAGAAAAAATCTCCAGGATTTTCAGACAGAATTTCTTCTCCGAATATTGTGGCTACTGGTCAGCACCGTGTTCTTCTCGATACTTTTGAAGAATTTAACGCACGGTCGCGAAATCACAACAATGATTTCGACATGGATTCGACTAGAAGGTCAACTCTCAGGTAGTAATTTTCAAACATTAGGTGACAAGACTGGCAAGGCGTTTTGGTGAAAAATATCTCGGAATTTGTCTATCTTCTAACTGGACAAACAAAATTTTAAAAATTGCATAAAATTATTCAAACAAAATGGCATGGACGTCTATTTTTAGAAATAATTAATTTGGACATGTTTTAGCGAAAGAACCGTACAAAATTCGTTATTTTTGTGTTTTTATGTAAACGCTCGCCATCTACCCTTGACGCATCGGGTATTCAAGCGAAATAGCTCTCTAGATCCGCTACAAGATTGTATATAAAACGTCCGCCACATTCTAATTGGACTGCCGAAATAAACAAACGTTGCGCGTGACTTAATTTGCGCGAGTGCGTAAAGCGTAGAATAGCGGAAGACGAGAGAAAGAGAGAGCGATCATAATATGTTGTCTATCATAATATACTGCCTCTATATCGCGCTATGATGTACTTAGCGTTTTTCCCATCAATCGTAATGTTGTTATTTGAGATTTTTGGAAACCGGCGCGACAATTACGTGGGGTGCGTTAGAGAGGATAATTTTATTAAATTATGACACTTTCCTTATTTGGGGCAAAATAATTTTTGAAATCTGGTTATAAAAAACACTCTTGTCAATGCGTCCGGTAAGGTTACGAAACCTTGACACGAAGGTCAACTGAACTGTAAGAATTTGTCAGTTCGTGTCTGGTTGTCCTATTCTGCCTCGAGTCGCTCCACTCCACGTTCACCACACAGAACCCCGCTTGTCACAATTATTCTGCAATACTCATAAGCCAGACGGATTGGCAAATCCTACCTTCAGTTTACTTTCGTGTCAAGGTTTCGTGACCTCAGCAGCCGCATTGGCAAGTTGGATAACCAGATTTCAAAAATTATTATGCCCCAACTAAGGTAAGTCATAATTTAATAAAATTAGCCGCTCTAAAGCACCCCTTCTTAAATAGCCGTATCTATTTTGAGTGACAGGAATGTAAAAATATCAATACGGAGCAAAAATGCAAAAATATCAAAAAACCACCTCGAGTGGTTCCATTGTAAGATCATGGAGCTATAGTTATCGGTTACGATCACTGCAGAGAATCGGTAATTTTACTCTGCGGTCAATTCCTGAAAGTATAAAACTTTCCACAGGAACGCTTCCCAGCTCGGCAACCGAGGAATTGAAAACTTGGATCAAAATTCAATATGTCCAAATTCGAATCAGTCTACTGGCGGTGTACTTTTGTCTATTTGCCTATCCAGCGCTGATCATTGTTTTTCCGCGTCTCCCGGTCTTATTGTTCTCAATCATGCCTCCAACGCCATCAACAAATCTGATTCTTCATGAAGGCTCAACTGAAACTTTACAAAATATCATCGGTGGATTCTGGAACGCTGTGGAGATCTATTTGTCAACGATCGGGTGGACATCTTTAATTTGCTTAGACTTGACGATTGGAGCAATATCATCTCAAATATCACTTTATTTGAGTCTCCTCTCCACTGAGCGCGTGTGGAAATCCAAGTCCGAAGCTGTCAGGACATACAGGATCCTACAGCTGATGATGAGTCGGTTAAATGAAACATTTGCGGATGCACTTGTCATTCACATGGCGTTGCTGTCAGTGATAATCTTACTAACGCTCTATGGAACGATCAACAACCAAGACTCAATTGTGTTAGCCGTATTCTTGGGTGCGAATTTGCTGTTCCTTTTGCTCAGATTGGTTCACCTGCTCCTGCCTATGGCACAACTTCGGAGTAGGTCCTTGGAATTCAAGCATTCAATAGGAAGCATATATACTGATGAAGAAAAGCGGTCTAACAAAATTGAACGTAGAGAAATCTGGTCGTTGGGGAATTCGTGTATATCACCTGGCGGTATCTTCAAAATTGATTATTATTGTTTGTATCATTATTTCAGTTTTTTGGTCTCGTACATCGTTGTCATCATTCAAACGGGCTAGGCTTGTAGATATCGTTGCCAGTTTAGTATCAGTTTAAAATTATTATTTAAAAGCTTCGAAATGTCATCGTTCGATTGTTTAGGTACAGTTAGTCGGTTCGGTACAATAAAACAAATGTGCTGCAATAAGTGTTACTGTATTTGCACAATACTTAATCAATTTTCTGTCTAAATGCATGTCCAAAATTAAATTTTTAAGCTTGTAAATCCTCGTTTTATCTGGATCTCTTTTAGAAACATATACATATAGCAATCTCTGTTTCTTTAATTAATGTTGTGAACATAGTACTGGGTTTGAAAATAAAAAGTATTAAGCCCGTATTCCACTGATGCAACTTTCTTGCGTGAAAGTTTTTGTCACGTGCACGAGATATGCGCAGGCGCGGGCGCAACTTTTCTCAGTCTTGCACCGATAGAACCCATTTCTAATTTTGCAACACATTGCATGCAAGACTTTATTGCGCGCATGTCTTGCGTCAGTGGAATAGGAGCTTTAGACGAGTAGGAATGAATATTTTCATATTGGCTTTCATTTTGAAACAACTCATTATTAGGAATCCATCAACTTATTTCAGCAAAGCTTTAGAATTTTTCATATGCTTGATTAAGTAAACTAATTTATTAAATGAGAAGTTAGTTCTCACTGGTTCCACATATGGCTTCGACTGCTTGATATTTTCTGCAAATATTGCGAGCTTAGTATCATGTGCACACACAAAATATAACTCTATTAGATCTAGTGTATTAGAATACTAATACACTACTACGCTTTTTTAACTTAAGTATTTGTGCGTTTTTTTATACCGATTAAAATATAACCTTAATATTTCCTTTGGAACCCGATTTATCACCCTCGTTAACTACGGTTGTTGCGTCGTGGGGTGTGTACTAAATACATATTGGCTGTCGTCTGGTAACATATACCTGGACTGCAACATATACACTGAGTGCATCGGCTACGAGTCCTTGAAAGAAAGAACAGCACTCATGTAGTTATGGTGTCGCGTCTTTTCTGGTACTCACTGTATTTTGAGCACCGATGAGTCTTATGGAACCTTCGACCATGAAACCAATTCTGGTCGAATGGTGCTATAAACCATTCCAAAGTATTTTTAATATTTTGGATGTTTGACTTACCGCAGCAGGGAAGAACCAAAAGAGCATGTTTGCTTGAATTTTTTTGTAAAGTGCTGTAAAGAACCCACTGTAACTTGTAACGTGGGTTAATCCTACAACCCTCGCCAAATCTCTTGCCTCATCTTAATATTTCCTAATCTAATCAACGGAGTCAAAAATCAATAGTTCTGTTGACTTTGGTCAATTACATTGAAAATGTAATTAATTACAAATTACAAATTACAACCTCACTTTTTAAAGTAATTGAATTACAATTACAAATTACACGGAAAATTTCGAAGTAATTTAATTACAATTACAAATTACACGTTAGATTGCGAAAGTAATTATTAACAATTACAATTACAATTACAATTGCAATTACAATACAAAATACAATTTCAAAAACAAATTTTCTTGTGTATTTCAGCACTATAATCGCATTCTCTCTTTCACTATGCAAAACTAAATTCAATCTTTACTAGTCAACAAATGTAATTAAGAAAAAAGTAATTTCAATTACAAATTCCAATTCCAATTACAGATATCTTCCAATTAATTTAATTACAATTATAAATTACGCGAAATATTTGGGATGTAGTTAATTCCAATTACAATTACGTAATTGTAATTGTATTTTGTAATTAAAATTACAATTAACCAATGTAATTGACCCAAGTCTGGTTCTCCTGGATCATCACAATTTTCATTTTCTAGTTGGAACCACGGCATAATTTTTATTGATTGACCCTGAGTCGATGCCTCACAAAGCATCAATCCAAATCCCACGCCCATCAAACAGATAAATAAATTCATTTTCAACTTAAATTAATTCCAAAGTTGAACTAATTTGGCCGAAATAATTTTTTTTAAATATTACACTGCATAGAAAGAAAACAAAAGAATGTTGACTATAGACTGGATTTTTTCTTTTCATTCAAATATGTATGTATATTTTATCCTTCGTCTCTTTCATTTCATTCAATGACTTCTTTCAATATTTTTCTTATCAATTCAAATTATTTCAAGACAAATCATTACGTAAATGCAACCTGATTTAATCACTCATGCCAAGAATCATAGCAAAATTTATTACTGAATCGGTGTTGTCTGTTGCAAGTATGAGGACACGTTTCGTGTAAAAAATTTTATTTTGCCAATCAGCAAGTCAAAATTGAAATTGAAATTTAATTTTAATATAATTACACGGATATCATTAACATAATTGATTAGAAAATAAAACTTCCATTCCAGAAAGCAAACAGTACCTAGGCAAGTGGTTGTCCGGAGGTAAAACGATTGATCATTTCAAAAGCAACCTTCGGTTTATCCGTTGGAACAAGATGACCCGCATTCCGAATCATTATCTGCGTAAAATTCTTGACCTTTTTCACATATCCTACCAAATCTCCATCTAGACGCCAGATATTTCTGTCTGCTTTTCTAAATTCATCCGCTCCATTCCATTTGAATTTACGAATCATTTGATCAACCAAGGGATGACCACAAGAAATGTCCAGGTTGCCGGCATAAATTAAAATCCTGTAGGATTCTTTGGCATCCAGAAGAGCTTCCATCCAAGGCCTCATAGATTTGGACATGTCCTCCCTCAGATTTCTGTGTACATTTGGTGAGAAGAGTAGTGCTCCGGTGAATTCGGTATTCCCAACATGAATTTCTTGTCTCGTACAATTCTTCTCAAGGAACTTTGGCCAATATTTTGGATATGGATCATTGTCATAAAGAAAATTAAGTTCAAAATTAAAACCGGAAACCTGTCGAAAATAATTTCCAACTGACGTTAAGACCTGAAGTCCTATTATTGGGTCAAGCACCTGGAAAAATTTGTATTATATATTCACAAGAGACATTGACTACGCCTTCCCATTTAGGTGAGGCCATAGTCTCAAATTAAGTGGGGTTGGCTAATTTCAGCTACCACGGAGACAAAGTACTAATTACGACCTCCTCTTCACTACGTGGGCATGGCAACCAAGAAGCATGCGCACAAATGGCGGTGGCAGTTACTAGCTCACTTTTTGAGGTTATGGAGGGATTAACCCATAAAGGACAAGTGTGCTAATTCCAGCCTATCTCAATGCACGCGAATCTTCCAACGGACGTGTGAAGCGGAGACGGCGTGATATTTTCAGCCAGGGTGTGAGTTTTCTTCCGCGTTACCCCACGTGATAAATGATCGTAATTGGCACACCCCACGGTGGTTGTAATTAGCACACTTCACACTATTTATTATTTTACATTGTAAGCCTCCATCCACTTTGACTCTTTAATGAGCGCTTTGGTCTTTTCTTCTTCTTTCTGAAAGTAAAGACGTTGATTTTGGTCTACGAGTCCAATGCTGTACAAGAAATCCCCGTAGTCAACCTGATTTTCAGGATCTAACCACGGATTCCCAATCGCCATTCCTTTCAGATTGATTTTAATTTTGGGAGATTTTTGATTTTCCATGTGGATTTTATAAGTGACAGCTGGACCGTACTTTCCTTAAAATTTTATAAAATCAGTTATATTTTATGTCGAGTAATAATTATATCAGATCATAAACTACCCGCATAAGATTCCCCTGTAACATACAAATCCCGAGATTGATATTCTGGGAAAAGTGTGAAGAACTGTTGCAGGGCTTCATATAAATCCTGACCCACTTCTTCTTGATTTTTGACGTATCCGCCATCGTCAGTGAAACTAAAACCTGGCAACATTAGGCAATGTAAACGACAAATAATCTATTGGAGTAATGATTCGGATTTGAGATTAAATACCTGTTCCGACAGGATTATCAAAATAAATTATGGAGTGAGTGAGAGACCAAGCATATTTTTTTCTCAATTGAATTCTGATGTTGGAATCGACATAGAAAGGTCCATTTATGAGGAACAGTCCAAGCAGAGAAGATGTCCCGGGTCCCCCCTCCAGCCAAATCAGCAGTGGAGCATATTTTTTGTTCGCCTCCAATTTTATGGGACACATTGACATTACAATGAAATTTTATCATTTTCGCACGTTTAACTTACCGAAGCAGGGAAGAACCAAAAGAACATATTTGCGTTGAATTTTTTCTTCACTGTAAAGAAGCCACTGTAACTTGTAACTTTGGTTAAACCGACAACCCTCGCCAAATCTCTTGCTTCCTGAATATTTCCTGATCGAATCAATGGGGTTAAAATTAATGGTTCTCCTGGATCACCACAATTTTCATCCTCTGGTTGGATTTGGAACAAGTCGTTTGGGTACGATGGGATTTTTCTCTTTGATTGCACCTGAGCCGATGCCTCACACAGCATAACACCCATCAAACAAATAAACAAATTCATTCCAAACTTAAACTAATTTTGACAGAAATAAATGGTTGGAAGATATTGCACTCAATAAAAAAAGGCAACCGGCTAGCCGAGTATGCTGATGTGCTTGTAATATTTCCTGATTGAAAGAATTGAGTTTTTTCTTTTTATTCAATTGTTTACATATTTGTTCCTCTCCTACAGTCGTTGCGCGTATTGCTGTCTTTGTATTTATGATAAAGCACAATGGAAAGGCAACCTGATTCAATCACTCACATCATTTCATACCGACAAGAAAAGTAGAGACTTCTCGTATGCAAAGCGAGAGCTCACATTCATCCATTCATTCGCAAAATCTGACGACTTCTGCAGTTTCCAGTGAAATACCCGACGATTAAAATTTTTATTTAAGGCCAGGTCCCGCCCAGATCATTTCGGTTCTCGCCCGAAAGATGGGACGGTGTTTTATTGGAATGTGGGGTG
>JAQFYE010004283.1:0-13654 GCA_034694305.1 Protaphorura glebata
TTTCGCTCTTCTCTATCGGTGTCCCCATTTTCTATCAATCTTTTTCTCCCTCTCTTCTCTCACTCTCTTCGCTCTCTCCTACCAGTGCGACCTGCGTTTCTACAGAATTAATATGGTGTGTAATACGAGTGTGGATGATCACTCCCCGCCGTTAAGAGGAGCAAAAAGTCAATACACTGTGGACGATAGAGGGCGTGACCGTGAGCATCTTGATGAGTTCAATCCATTAAGTAAGGGTGCGCCAATGAGTAAAAGTATGCCTTTGGAGACAGAGATGTAATGTGGTTACAACTGAATTTGTGGATAGTGACTACTTGGATGTGCTGTGAAACCTGTCCATCGGACCACCTTCATAAACAAGCCGTAACGAAATATTAGGGGTTGCAGCGTTACTGGCCCATATTTGTAGACGGTTACATATTTTGAACCAAGGTGGTCCGATTGCACAGGTTTCACCGCATTTGTACGTTTTTATGTTATAGTCATGCCTGTAATTATTTCTGGTGTGAAGCTCCACCCTCATCCAATCCCTTAAAGGCGGACCCCGTTCTACGTTATAATTATGCACCCCAGCTCCAAGCGTTTCCCCTCTTACGTATTAACGTATGTTGACTATAACATAACAAAATGCCGAATCCAATTCGACACTACCGGATTACCTATATATATATATATTGTGTATTTTGAAAAGGCCAGGCCTAAGTGTTCAACTGTATGAGCTTAAAACTGTCACTTCAATTGCAATTTGTACACTACTTCAACTGCCATTTTTTTCATATTTTAAGCCAGAAAAAATCATGAAATTTTTTATGTAATTTATTTTTTAAGGTCATTTCACGCACAACGATAATTCGTGGAATAAACAGCTTAATTCAATTCATATGTTCATGATTCACAAATTTTGACATTATCACAAAGAAAGGAATGCATACCGGTATACATTGTTGTAATTTTTAAATGTCTGAAGGAATGAATGTATTCTTAGTTAGCCAATATTTTAATTATAGTTTGTTTGCACTGTGTGAATATTGAGAATTCAAACGAATGAATAAAGTCGTCCGGTGATATCTTCTTGAACTTTTTTGTTTTGGTCTTCAACCAAATCCATAAACACTCCACCAAATCAAGGAGGACATATTGACTAGTGTCAATTAACTACCCGGTGTCAGAATAGAAATTAATATTGAAAATATGAGCTTCCGGACTACGTACCCCAGAACCGCCAAACCATAGCAATATGACAAAATTAGTAAATGATGATGAGTAAAATTAAAATGTATTTCATACGAAAGACAGATTAAAATCAGAATTATAGTGAATTAATTTTTTTATAATAATTTTAGTTTATTTTTGAATATAATAAATTTTTTTTAAATAAAATCGTTTTACTTCGTAAAGTGATTTACAATTTTTTATATTTTTTCTCATAAGGCTGATCAGCACTCTCGCTACTCGCGTGAGACTCGCGTACTGTAGGCTTAGAGTCCATTCAAATTGAATTCCATATGTCCAATTATTAAAATGTTGCAAAAAGTTGGTATAGCTTCGGAACTTTTTTCATCCCATCATTAATTGAAATTCAATTAAATTATTAATTGCGCAACATCCATTCAATCAACATTAGGATATGTAAGATACATAGTGATACGGAACCACAATCAAATCTGTCGAGTTGAATCTATTCAAAACTACCTTGAAATAAAATGTGTGTAATCCGAGTACTTCTAAACAATTTTAAAGGCCTTAGCACAAGATCAATATAAATATTAGACCCAACAAGACTCGTATTTATTTTTGCATTTACATTTTAGCTTAGTACGAGTCTGATTCCGAAAAGTAAACATTTTGACTGAAAAATTATAAGAAGGTAAAGGCAGATAATGTATGTAATTAATAAAATATGCATTATCTGTTCACTGTTTCAATATTGTGGCATGGCGGTGCGGTAGCTATTTTCTTATTATGAGGATTTGATCCCGACGGAAGACAAGGCGTGATTACTATGTAAAAGACTGTCTTTTGGAGTTACTTGACACTACTAGAGGCATTTTGACTTGGACAAATGAAAAGGCAGGCCAATCTGGATAAAATACGGATGCCTGACCATGCTTAACGATGAATCGTGAATGACAATAATTAATGAGGGGATCTTCTCAAAAACCACCAGATACGTTTTTGTATTCCAATTTATTACAAAACAAAATGAGTGACAGCCACGTACAAAACACTTCGCTAATTTACGTCAATACTCCCACTTCACTTTCGGATACAAGTTCACAATTATTTGTACTTACAGTATAACCGCGACAATATATGTACTTATACCGTTATACCGGAATTTGTGGATTTTTGTTTTGTTTAGTTGAAACTAAAAATTACATTCATGTTTTCCCAAATAATTCTGTGAAACGATTATCTCAGTTTATCTCAAGTGCTAAATTGCTAAAGATTATTTCACAATTAAATGAATTTGGGTTTTACTTATTTTTACTCACCTGAGCCCATGGTGTCATCCGATTTGTTTATCGCATCGGATCATTATCAATTCATGTCAACACAACTAACGTGTCTTTTTTGAAGTGTGCATACTCTAAAAATCAACTCAAAAATTGAGTAAGTCTCGCTCATTGAACTTTGGATTCTAAAATAATCAACGCGTGAATGAATTTGAGATGTTGCAAGTGAAATGTATAAATTGAACTGTCTCATATTTACTCTGCATTAGTTTGTCTTTTCTGCTAATTGTTTTATCCTCATCATAAATATAAAATACAGAAATGAAGTTTGTTTTAGCAGGGACTCTCTTATTAACATTTGTGATTGGAACATTATCCCGTCCATCTACTAGCAGCGACAGACTCATTCAAGTCAGCGACATTGTACCTCCCAAATGGCTAACGGAAGAAGAGGTCAACATTCTCATCAAATATGACATTAATTTTATGGACATTACGGATCATCAATCTCGACCGCCAAAACTCAATGCAGTTTTCGGTAAATAAATTGTTCAAAATTGCGAAAATGTTAAACGTTTAATTTATTGTTGCAATTCGTAATTATAATTCATTGATTTCACAGCCTACCCGACCACCCTTAAATACCGACCGATTGTGCAACAAATCTTCCCAAAACTCAGTATTCCGCGGATGGAAGCTTTTCTGACTGAATTCTCATCCTACCATAATCGTTACTACACGACGGCAACTGGAGCTCAGTCCGCTGAATGGCTCCTAGCACAGGCCAACGAAGCAATCATTACGAGCGGTTATAAAGGTCAAGCTGAGGTCAAGGCCTTCACACATTCCTGGCTACAAAATAGTGTCATCGCCCGGATAGAAGGTTCCGACCCTACCCTTAAGTCGGATGTGGTCGTTCTCGGAGCTCACTTGGATTCCGTTCTTTCTTCCAATCCTGTAAATGGACTTGCTCCTGGAGCTGATGATGATGGCAGCGGTTGTGTCGTCCTTCTTGAAGCATTCCGAGGACTTTTGGAATCAGGATTTGTCCCAAAGAGATCTATCGAATTTCAGTTCTATGCTGCAGAAGAAGTCGGTCTAAGAGGATCTCAGGACATCGCTGTCACTTACAGGGAGCAAAATGTCAATATCTCTGCCATGCTTCAGTTTGACGTTGTAGGTCACTTCAAGGGAACCAAGAAAGTTTCAGTCGTCACGGACTATACGAATCCTGCCCTGACAGAATTTCTTCGACTTGTCATTGACGGTTATCTCACTTTCGGTTGGACCTGGTCCAATCATGTTTGTGGTTATGGATGCTCGGATCATGCTTCATTCCATAATAATGGATACCCTGCTGGTCGTTTGAGGGAGATAGATGTAAGTGGAAATTGGCACACCGTTAGAGACACTATGGAAGACGTTAATTTTGAACAAGTTCTAGAGTATACAAGACTAGCTGTTGGTGCTACAATTGAGCTGGCTGAGCCTTACAGTATTTGATTTTTCTGAAATAACTGAAATGTTGCAAATAGTTGATGGAGTTACAATCAAGTAATGAGAGGCAACTACAAAACTTCAATTTGAATAAATCGTATAGGAGATTTGCTGTGTTTTCATTATCAGACTTCAGTGCGATTCATTACTTTATTATATTTGGAATTCATCATCAAGAAATAGTTTTCCGAAGTAAACGACTGTACCTGGTAAAGTTGTTCTCATGCGACACCGTCGAAACACTATTTGATAACCTCGAATCCTATGTGGTCAAAGCTCCTTCTTCCCAAACATTGACAGATTGATATGTAGCTTGCTAATTCCAAAATGACATGATCTCACTATCTCACCACTCGAATTTGAATGCCACTGCTTGTGGCTTAATTACATTTGGCCCCAGGCAATTATAAAACTCGTCATCTGTAGTTTCATAGCCGTCCCCCGGTTTTCGAAACATTTAACGGCAGATTTGAAAAATAAATTCTCTAATGACGTGTACAATTCGTTAATAGTAATTCTCATTTGGTATTTAACGGGGTTTCCAGACCAGTTACTGGATTACTGACGCCACTAGAAACACAGGGTATCGATACTGGCATGAATTTGATTATATAGGAACGCGTTTATTCCGAAAGGATACCGCAATTACAAAATTCCGTAAGAAAATTCAATACAGACAAATTGTCTTTTCGGTCTGCAATTAATTGCAAATGCAATACTATAATTTGATGTGTGGAAACCACGAGTTCTAATATTTCATTCAATGTAATTCGTTACTGCCATATAGTAGGTTGTAGAATAAATTCAATGCAAATTGGATTAAGATTTATCTCAAATAACTAAACCTAATCTCGATTACGTATCACCAGGTGTCAATTTAATAACTTTCACCTCAAGTTCAAGTTTCATTGTCAACATGTTAACCTAATCCAACGGTATTAGCGCGATCACACGCCCGTGACGGATTACTGAGAGTATGGAAAATAAATCTTTCAAAATTACGTAAACGAGAAACCCATATATTGTAAAATTTCGATTTTCAATCTAGAGAATTTTGCAGAGCATGAAACTTTGATTGAATGAATGATCTTTAATAAGTCGCAATACATTGTCAGACATCTGTTTAAATAGAGCTACACATTATACAGGATGATCAATTGTATGAGTGGGTGTCTGAATATCTCTTCATCATGAAGAGATACCTGAAGAGAAAACTTTTCATGAAGACTTCATGAAAGTTTTCCGTTAGGCGCAGATTCTTGTGCGTCTGTGGGTTCAATTATGACTTAACTCACAGACTGTTCCTAGTTTAGATTGTTTAGACACAGACAACACAGACGAAATTTCTAGCGTGCCTTGGCAGCCGTCAACTTTTATTCGTACAATGTGGCACAACACATCAAATTCCGAAAACATTTTGATTAAATTATTTTAATTCGACACAAAATTCAAAATTTGTAAGGCAAAACAAGCGGAGTAGACTCAATGGTTTTCTCTACATTTTATATATATCCTAATTTGCTGGTAAATTAGACATCTAACAATGACGGACTGTAATTGGGCCTGATGATGCTAAAACTGTACAAAACCGGTCGCTCAATAAATATATATGAATGAGAAACTTGGGATCTCACACACGCTGTAATGAAATGTTGTGTGGACTCTACGACACTTGTCGCAGAGCCCCTGACTCCGTGGATCTGTGACCGCTGGATTGCCGGTCACTGATGGTAAGCTGATGAATTGTCCATCTGGACAATTCCCTAGGCTAGTCAATAAAAGAGACACAGACAAAGACCAATTCTATTGCAGGGTATTTATTGAGAACCCAGGTTACTTGACTGTACATAAGAGCCTAGGTCACCTCAGATGGTGACTGTCTAAAACTCAAGATGCAAGTTGTGAGAAATGAGATGAGTTGCGTGAGTTATAGTCGTCTGTCTTGAGCTGGAGGAAGAAAAGGGGAGTTGCTGGCGACGCGTTGACTACCCTTAGTGGGCCACGTTGCAATGTGCTCTTGAGAGCTGTGTGCCTCGTGCTCTGATGGCACGAGCTGAAGACTGGTAATTTCCCCTACCTCCGTTGATAAGCGCTGATGGCTTCTAACATAAGACTTAACGCCCCTGGGTTTGGACCCGGGGTAAAATGAAATTAAATGAAACAAATCAAATGTTTAAAAACACACAAAACATTCACGAACAATATATATAAGAAGTCTGATTAGAGACATTTCAAAATTGGATTGGAGGTGTTCCTATCTTCTCATTTGTCATATTTTTAATGGGAGAATTCATAAAAAAAACGCGGCGTATTTGTTTACAGAAGTACAGAAATAGACTAGATTCCTGTAATTTTGCGGGTTTGAGAAACCTGTTGTCAATTACTCATTGATTTGACAAACGATGTCGCAAATATTACACTGACCAATCACAAACCAATGTTGAAAATCTTTTTTGATAAGTAAATACTTCGATTCTGTTTTTCGAGCTGAATTAAGTGAATAAATGTCTAAACCAGTACTCGCACGCTAACTAGTAAAGTTCCTTGTTCAGTTACGTTCTTTGTAAGCAGCAAGTTACTTTGCACCGGCAAGTTTATAGAAATTAAAATATATTTGTTTCTCTTCAGCCAAGGAACATGTCGAAGGAATAGAAGAAAACACATAAATAGAATGAAATTTATTTCCTTCGAGTAGGGGTTCTTGATGGGAGTCACCGCAGGATTAATCAGTTCAATAATCAATCTGTAAGGTCAAGCCCAAGAGAGCGCAGTGGTTTCACTGTCAGTCCATTTAGAGGTTTCAAAAGTTTCGATACTTTGGGAAGGCAAAATTCTGGTGGACTGGGTTAGAGTAGAAAAGACTTCCTTATAACGATAATGGACAATCGTAATTTGTACCTGCTACGATACAGTCGTGATCCGTAAAAGAGAGTGGCTCAACTGTAAACTGTTGACGTGTGGCACCTCGCTGGAAATATGTGTTTGGCTGGATACCTTTGTGGTCGTATACAAATATCGGTACAAGCCTACATGTCTATGCGTATGAACATATAAATAGCTAATGTATGAATATACGGATAGGTATGTGTCTATATCCCTATTTAGGTATATGACTATACATATATATAACATATAATATAAATATAACGCGTACAATACATGTATAAGTATACGACTACACGCATATATACCCATTTACGGGGTGATAATATATCCCAGCCTGGTTAGTGGGGTCCGGGATGTCGCGCTTAACCTTGTTAGGTTAGGCGTGCTTCTCTATCTGCTAGCTTTGGTTGGGTTAATCCCTGGTATGGCTCGGTGTTGTACGGTACCAGGTCTTCACACTACATAGGATCCGTTCCCCGTAGTGTGTTGCCTCCGATGAAGAGTTCTAGAGTGCTTGTGAGGGAAGACCGGCCCTAAATTTGAATACCGGTGCGGTGCACTCAGAATTTCCTTAAAAAGTCGGAGATGGCGCTAGAGCCAACTTCTCTAGTGTGATATGACCCGTGCTTGTGCGGACGTCCAACTTTACACAAGTACCGAGTTGAAGTAAACGTGTATTTATTTATTTTATTTTTATTTTTATGACATTTGGTAAAATCGCTCTTTGGACAGAAAAAAATTTAAGCATATGATAGTCTGAAAACGTAAATATTTGAACAATACTGTTTTTAAAGCATTTCTGGCGTGACAAATTCCGTAGTCCAATAATCCAATGAACACAAGGGTTGACCTTTGGGATTATAATTTAATTAGAATTAAATGTAACTGGGTTCCTTGTGGGAAATCTGCTTAGCCTTTACTTGGCGTACCAAGCAGTGGAGGTTTTGTGTGAACTTCATTAAATTAGTATTTGCATGGCCCACTAAATTTATTTCATCCTTGCCTAGGCAAAATAATTACGTTCTCTAACCGTTTCTAGTGCTAAGTCTCTGCCAATATTTGCGAAGCGTAATTATAACTTTCATCGACAATTCTTGGAACTCAATTTGTCACACCCCTATGGTTCTCGTAAATTTGTGAAGTGAACACTTAGGAAGAACACACAATGGCGAAGAATTATGAATATTTATTAATGTGTAACGAAAATTCACACATTAATTGATTCTCGCGTTGTACAGTCAAACATTAGTGTTAGTATTAATTGGGATTTCCCCATTTGGCCTAGAGCAGATACGTACCTCTAGTAGTTTAAAAATCTAATTATATGTCTTTTATTTTTCTGTTTTCAGATTATGCTCGCGATGAACCAAACTTCTCTCCCTCAAATGTCTTGACGCGGTTGTGGTTGTTTGTACGTAATAAGTCAATTGCAGTTTTGACGACAACTTTTATAAAATTGAATTGGACTCCAACTCCACGATTGATACCCAACATTTATTCATCCATCGATATTTTTAAATTCCGCGGAAACCTGTCCAAGTTGGGTAGAGAAATTGCCATATCACCATTCATTGTAGCGTTTGTAAGTTAATTGTGCCAAATGTGGATGCTTAAATTGAATCTGACGAATCGAGCGACCTTTGTTAAATAAGACTTAAACTAATTGGGTTGGATTTTTGCAAACGCGTCAACTTGCTTTCGCTTGTAAGTAAAATTATATATTTATCTACACAATAGAATATAATTAAGAGTGAAAAACTACAAGCTTCGTAATGATTATCCCGAAATGACAAATAATGGATATCTACATAATGTAGCGATCATATCGACTTACTTTTGCACCACCTTGCTTTGTTTTTCCTCGGAATTGTTTCCCCAGCTTTCACCCACTTATTTCTGTCTCCTGTGACGCCCACGAAGCAACTTTCTATTCTTGACTTTATTTCTTAATTAAACGAAGACATCAGAGAAAAATTACCAGAGTGGGTGGTTGTGTGTATTTCCGATGACACAAATGAGTCCCATTAATTTAGTTATGTATTTCTCCTTGGCAAAGGATATGAATGCTCGACAAAGACCTTGCTTATGTGCTGGCGAGGCGAGGAGATTTTATTCTAGGAACTAGTTAGACAAACTACTTAGGTCGCGAGGTTCTATTTTGGTCTTCAGTGCTTAGTTGGCTACTTGAAACAAATAGACTAATATGACGAAGACACCGCGGCAGAGAAACTTTGTTTTCAATTTTGACTCAAGTTTGTTCAATAATGAGTTCTTTAATGAATGAATGGTTCCAAGAATTTAATATAAAACCTTCAAGTATATACAATGTAAAATTCAGCGAAATCAAATTATTTGATGAATTAATCTTTATACGTTCAAAATAATGATCTCCATACCCAAGAGGGATACTAATTTGTTTTTGTGCGTACAAGGTGGTGCATCATCAATGACGCACCCCATCAGAGTCATGAGTGGAAGATTTCACAAAAATGCAGGACACGTATTTAGAATTTAAGAAATACACTTAGAATTCGCAGCCTTCGACTCTAATGAGATGCCGCAATAAACTAGGGTCGCATGAATGACCACTTCCTATGGTTGGGGAAAGCATGCAGAGTTATTTTTATAACAGAGGACAGAATTCTGAAGTATTTATTACTCTTCCGAAACCAACTTTACAACCATGTTCACCCGTTAGGCACACTTTACGCATGATAAAATTATCTACGTAGCTGAGGGGAATATTACTCGGTTTTTCCGAGTACTCATCTTACTACGTTATGGAAGAAAATGTTACGTATTACAAATAAATTATGTAAAGAAAGCCCATTTCCAGTAATCGGTATAATAATAATAAAGATGTGCCTAAGTCCATTGTGGCTTAATGATGCAGAGAGCCCCTACTATTTCGAGGGCAGTTTTATTCCTTGGACATACAATGTTTCGTGTTTGCTTATTAATTTTATTACGCAATTTAACATTTAAATTTACTTGAATTTCTATGACCGATCACAACCGTCATTTAGCTGTCATTACAGATTTTGGTCGCAAAAACAATTGCAATGTGTAGTGGAAACTTGTGCTTGTCTTTGATGCTTTATTATTCGTATTTACAATAATCAAGTCCAGAGATTAGTTATAAGCTTAAACCTAATCAATTCCTACAACTCTAATCACCGATGAAGATGCATCTAACCCGTTTTGTTTTGTACGAATTTATTTGCTCACTCACTTCACTTGAATCAAACATTCGCATCAATCAACATCGATTTATAGACTTAATAGAAATTCCACACAGGTTTAGCTCTACAAGTTACACCTGCGCTGTGCTAGGTTTTGATTTCAGTTTAATTTACCGACATATAACGACATTGCAGTAAATTGTTTTTGTAAACAAAGATATCTCGTGTCATCTTGCAATAAATTATTCCACCAGCGGTCATTGGCCGTTACTAATTGCTCAATCTTCCTCTTGTTTTGGTTTTGAAGATAATTACAAGTAGTTCATGTACAATGAGCAGTTGTATTAACGACCACTCCTTTCTCTGAAATTTTGAGCGCAATTAAATAGGAGGGCCGTGACGTTGAGGGCCAAGGTCAATTTAATCAAGACATAACGAAGAGTAATCAGCAATATTGATTTCTTTGCTAGTAATGTTGTTCGTCAGTTTGCAGTTTCTTTGCTGCCGATGAACGGACAACGGAGTTCGTAGAAAGTACTCATTTCTTAATGTTCATTAATACTAGTAGTACTTCCTGATTCCAAAATCAAAAGGGCATGGGTGTAGTTGACCCATGCATTTTGTGTAGATCACGCCGATGTAGTGCTTTTTCTTACCGAAATTCTTACGGTAATTGCCGGTCTACACATAGAATATTTTTTAAGAAGTATGTCGCCCTTTGGTGAATTCTTTGAAATTCAAGAAATCGTCTAACAGTGAAAAGGTGCTTCCGAGCTGTCTTCTGATAAAATATCCCGGACCATAGCAAAATTAAACCAGTCACAATTTTGAAGCTATGATATTAATTTTCGGAACACAATTTTGTGCTTCAAATGTAAAAGAAGTGTGTACATACTGCATTTTTCTCTATTCTTCAGGTTTCTGAAGCAGAAACACTTGAAATATTTTATCTTCTAACTGCATTAAGTAAATTTGTGTCCCTGTATAGTAAGAATTTGAGTTTCATTCGACGACAATTTAAAGGAAAATAAATGTGGAAAACAGCCAAAAATTAAGATATACGTTTTTAATGTAAAGTGTTGTTTGACTGCATTTGCCGAACATACTTTGGAACTCAAGCCCTAGTTATAAATCATTCATCTGCCGCTTGAATTGACCAGACACATTTGAGGTCCCATACCGTGAAACGAAAAAAATATTGAAAGAAAAAACTAACGTGAACAACTCTTCAAAGAATTTCTGAAATGAACGCGGATAAACTAGAGATCCCGCGGTGACAAGAGAAACCTCTTTGATTTTATTCAAATTAGCCGTCGAACTTTAAAGAAATGGATGAAAAAAATATAAAGTTGACGGATAAGGATTGACACGAGTAGTTCATAAAATCGGCATTATCCATTAGCTGTGACAAAGCGATCAAACGTAAACAAGAAAAACAATCAACGATCCGTGATTTTTAAGAAGACCTGTCCTAATGTATGTAAAGAAAAAAGTGGAAAAAATGGGCCTCCACGGAATGCAAGTACTCACAATTGTAAGGCCTGACCAAAGTCGATCCGCAAAGCAAAAAAAGTCTGGAGATAAAATACTTACTTTACACAAAAAAATATTGGAAGTTGAAACATGACATGGACACTACACACTGGCTACTTTGTCATGTTTCATCCATTCATTAATGTTATAGTTTGACATAGGAAAACAAACATTAAACATACAATTAAATAAATTTATTTCATTTCATTGTTATGTGGGTCGGAGGGTTAAATGGTAATTACTAGTTCTAGCCCGAGGGCCTGGTACCCTCGTCTTGTCTACAAGTCGATGTAATCCAACCTCTTAAATTATTTAGCGTGAAACTGGCGGAACGTTCATTGTGACTGTATTTTTCAAAAAAAAAGTTCGGCAGGAAACTATAAACAATTACATTTATCGCGGATTCCTGTGATTTTCATGCGAATCCGGATGGACCAAATCCTTGTATGTACGATTACATATTTGCTCTTTGCTTTTAATTATCGGGCGGATTTCAAAGTACATTCTTATCTGAAGCTAAAATTACTGTTCCTATTTTTTAAACCTCATCAATTCAAATTCGCATTTTATCCGCTGAACGAATTCTTGGCTTGTAGGCTTGAATTGATGTTAAGGAAAAGTTACCTCTTCTCTAGAGAAATTACTCTAGATGCTCCATCGAAACAGATAATTAACCATCATCTCTGAGGTCAAGTACCAAGCGATCAACCAGCGGTATGAAGAATTGGGAAGTGGACCGGTCAGGAATTGAACCCGCGACCTGATAAAGCAAGGCCCGAGACTCACCACGATGAGGGTTCCTGCCTCCCCTATATGTTTTTCCAGTATTGCTAATAGTATTGATACTCCAAAATCTTTCTGGGGACTTTTAATTCGAAAGTAGTTAGTGGGACCAAATTAATAACAGTTTAGAATTTCTATCTTTGACATACGTTAACTATTTTTGCTTGTTTATCTAAAATATAGAACGGCTCTCCGGCAAGTAAAAGTCCATCAAAATAAATATAAATAATTTATTGCCTTCCCTCACTGTTGACATGTTTCCAAACTAAGCAGTGCAGTATAATTATTCTATTTGATCATTCTGTACATAGGAAGTCGAACAAATGCGATATAATAACAGTTAGCTACATAACAGTTTTGGTGTTCGGATTGCAGCTAATCCTACAAATCCTTGTGTCGTGTGTTAGTATTCATATTTAAATCTTTTCAAGAAATTATTGCACACCCGACTTTAGCTAATACTACAAATAAATGACGCAATAAATTGCTCGAAACACCATAATCGTTTTTGTCTTCAGCTGACTATAAAAAAACATTCAACCAAACACGTGACTTTTGATTATTCAAGTCACAGAATTATTTTTATTCAAGATTCCAGAGTCAGAAGTACATTTCCTTTCGGAAAGTCGATACGTTCGATTTATAAAAAGAGACCAGAAGTAAATTAAATGTACATAAAGGGTAGGGGAAATACAAACGTTATTCTAGACTAGTATGGTCACCAGTCACAGTCTCTGACTCGTGTTTCCTATTCCGTTGAACCCTTCAACCGTTCATCTAAACGCAAATACTCATAATGTTCAGGAGTTGGAGTTGATTTATATTTTATGGCTATTGCTACTGCTATTGCATCTTCAGAATTCGATAAGGATGTAATGTAATGGGAATCGCTGGTCTGGTTCAGATATTAAGCGGATATAATAGTGTCGTTGTCGTTCTTTAGCTTTGATTTCCCACTATGGAATTCCGTCCTCTTCATTTAACATAAATATTACATAAACACACCTTAACATTCCCCAAATTACTTCCAGTCCTAAACTTTATAAACAACATCAACGGAAGATTAGAGTTTTCTGTCTCCACAATAATTGAAAATCTAAAGAACCCTTCAACCAAAGAAATGATTTCTCCAGTTCCGACAGGACAGAGCAGAGGTGTCATCACAACTAACAAGGAATAGAATTCGGTTGTAAAATTCGGAATGGTTTGAAACTGTCAGGATTTTGTATGATTCGGTGTCTGTTGTGATGTTGTTGCGGATTACCAATTTCTAGCCGTGAGCTAAAGAGCTGCTAAACTTTATGTGTTTATGGTGGT
>JAQFYE010004284.1:0-13653 GCA_034694305.1 Protaphorura glebata
CAGCAATAGCCACAATAGGTACAATCAAGTGGAATGCCTCGTTGGAAAGACCAGCGCAAATGGGATCACAGACACCAGATTTCAGCTCCATCTGAAAACGCGTTCGCGCGCAGTGGAAGATAAAATTTCGGCTTTTCGCCGTTTTCATATCCGAGGCCGTTACTTGGTGACTGCTAGGAAGTCATACGCTTTCCTATTTAGTTAAGTTAATTAGTTGTAAAATATGTAAGAAGTGCAAGTTCCATGTTCATTATGTATCTAATATATTAGTTTATAATTGCCTATTTGTCGGTAAGTTGCACTCATTGATGAATCAATGTTCGGCATTGTTATGAGGAATGTAATTGATGACATAAATTGAATATACCAAACCAAACCAAATCAAACCAAACATGGTTTAGGACTATATTGTAGCTCTTATATGTTGGATTTGTTGAGTCACATGTAAAGTCATTTGTGGACATAACGCGTGCACTCATTTGTGCACACGTTTGTCACGCCGAGCACTACTCATTCTCTACAAGAGGAATCTTCTGTCTAATTAAATTGAATTTCGCCAGTAGATTCTTCAAATAATGTGAATAATGTAATTAAAAATTTAGGAGTTGAATAGAAATAACATTACCCGTTAAATAGTGAAAATATATGCAATGTTGTTTGAATATTAAATGTGAGCAATGCACCATCGATTGAGAAATTTACAATATTTAGAATAAAGGTTCAAGTTTTTTACACTTTTATTCTCTGCGGTAGTTAAGGTTAGGCAGGTAATTTCGAAAAGACTTGTTTTTTACAATTTGATATTTTTCGATTAGTGAAAGGCATTCTCGCTGTAACGGCCATTCTAATTTTTGCTCTCCCACCTTATAATGATGTTATTAGCATGGGACATTTCGATTGATGGAAACCGAATTCAATGCAATCGATATTTCTTTTCATGTTTCAAAATTTATTTCCAGAATTCCAAAACAATTCTGGAATTTTAAAAATGATTTCCAAAACTTTAAGTAATTCAACAAAAATCAGAAATTTCAAAAGTAATTTTCAATAATTTTAAAAAGTGGTTTTGAAATTTTGAGAATTATTTTTTGAGTAGTGGAGGTCTCTAAAAGACTTGGAAAGAAATATCGGCGAGCAATTTCGTAGAATTCGGTTTCAAGCATTCAAAATGGCCTATGTTAATAACGTCATTAAGCGGTGGGAGGGCAAAAATTAGAAGTGCCGTTATACCGAGAATACCTTTCACTAATGAAGAATGACAAAATTTGAAGAACAAGTCCTTTCGAAGTTTTCATAAAAATAGTTTTTGAAAAATTCTAGTCAATATTTTCGAAATAGCGAATTTTGAAACCCGGTATCTTTATTTGGGACACATACATTATTTTCAACATTCTAACGTCTAAAAAATAGTAATTTTTTGACTTGTTAAAAAAATTAGTTCATGAGATCAGTTTTGAGGAAAAGTTATGTGGGATATGCCATGCTTGAGCGCTTTCCCGCCCCGTGCACTTTTTTTTCCAAAATTTTATTTTTTTAATTCGGACTTTGATTAGTGGGTGGAGACACTTTACTCAAATTCGGATTTGGCGTAACTCTTTCGAACAAACCGATTCGGGCAAAATCGGAGTGTTACACCTCGGGCACTTCCCTCGTTAGTATAATTTTAATTTAACGTCATGCTCTTTGAGAATTTGTCAAAATTAACAAATTTTCATCTTTTAAGCTTGCAACCAGTACTATTTCAATGAGAAATCCGGAAAATCTACACAAATCATACATACTCGTAGTTCCAAAAACACACCATCATCACAAAAGAAGTCATATATCTGAAAAGAGGTCAAAATTAAACATTTCCTCCAAGGCCTAGTCAGGGGGCAACGTCCACGGAGAACGACAACGCTCATTATCTGCAAAAGAAAGGCAGGAAGATCGGTCTGAATAGTCACAGCAGCAATCCTCCGCATAATTCAAAAGGCTATCACCAGAAATGTCTTAAATATTCTGAGGATTATAATTAAGAATTAGTGTGTATATACACAAATAACCTTACCCATTAAATATTGAAAACATGAATGTTTTCGTATATTACAATGTACCTGTTAACCACCGTTTGAGAAATTCGTATTATTTACATTAAATGCAATTGTTTACTAAAGGTCATGACGTCAGTCTTTTTTAGAATTTCACGGATTCGAATTTCAAGCACCAATTACCAAGTAACAGATACATGAAATTGGTTATAATCAGTTAAACCAGGTACTCATTGAAATTTCTACCAATTATGAAAGAAATAAAGTCGAGATTACCAGATTACATGTTACCAGAAGTTGCAATTCATCAAATTTTGACGTTGTCCGACGTGTTTAAAACTAAGATTTAAAATATTAAAACTAAAAATGATAGTTCAAGTCTGTTAACTTATGTATTCCTCTTCATTCATGTGTTCAAGATCCATATTTGTATTACGTTTTTATTAAAAAGAACGTTTTCACGTTGTACATATTTTGCACTTCAAAGTTTTTAACCACCATCAATTATACACTTCTCAAATTAACGTACCAATTTCTATACTTAAGTATCCCAAATGAATATGAACACTGCTTTCATAATTTCACATTTTCCAAAGTGTGAACCCAATTTACGAAGAAAATAGTTTAGGTGAAGTTTCAGAGGGACTTGTTTTTCTTTAAATTTTGTATTTTACAATTTTTGAAAGGTATCTTCGATTTCTCTAGCCTATCCCAGATTCTTAAAATTGTCCAAAGTAAATTTAAAAATTGATTTAGAGATTTCCCAAATTCAAAAAATAATTGTAAAAATCTCAAAACAAATTTTGTGCAATAATTGCGTGATTTGAAGTCAATTTCAAGCTATATCCTGTCAATGCTTACAATGATTTAGACTGATTCAAGCTGATTTAGGCAGACGCTTGAAAATCATTTCTTCATCATTTTTTGCGAATTCTTAGTAAAAGTCAAACTTTTCCACTACTGCTTAAAAAATTTGTACAGAGGAGTTGTTAAATGAAAGTAAATCACTGACGACTATTCAGCGAGAATACCGGCGGGAGTTGACCTTCAATGTGGCGTTGGTGATCCTATGTATACGTGGAACGATTCCTCTAGTATGTAACACTAATATTAATTGTGAAAATGAAAGCAATGAGGACCACTTTGAGACCAATTGTGTTTAGAAATCTTCATATGCTCGAGCCCGGAGTGCGAACTGTACAAAATATTGACCGTGCCCGTGAGAACCTTGCAGTTACTCCGAAAATCCATTCGACGGGCTAGGATTTTGATAAGTGACTCAAAATGTTTACCTTCAAGATCCAAATTTTGAAAATGTCACGCAGGTGCAGGTGATCAAGCAAAACAAACCAAATTCTCAAATTTCAAGTTACGACGTAATCAAGGAGTATTCAGATCTACACAAAAGGATTATTTCTTCTGATGGACATGGGTGGATGGCGTTTCGCTTACCATTTGCAACTTTACATTTATCCGATCTTAGGTAAGCTGAATTTGGCTTTGATTTTGAAATATGTTAAGGATCACCGCAATTGCTATGAGCCAAAAGTACGCAAACAGAGTGACTCAGAAAATCAGAATTTAGAAGTGAGCTGTCTATTTCGCTGGGAAATTAATTTCGCTATTGACTACGCAAGGAACGCTGACTATTTGTTTGACCCAGTTGTTTCAGAATTGCCTGGTCGGTCAGATTGGTCCGATTCTAGAGGGACGAAGAAATGACCTCATTTCCTTCTGACTCAGATGGTCCCATATATGTAGAGTCCGCCCTTAAATATTCGTTCCAAATTATGGATTCATATGACACTCGTCCTGATTTAGACCAACCGAATATACGTTAGTTTATACTTTTCTGTTAACATAGTAATTTTTAGACAAAATTTGTATATTACGGAAGGATATATGGACTCTGACAAACAAAATACTAAAAATTAATAACCATTAATATTCTAACCAACAATATGGCAAACAAAATCAGTACTTTCTAATTATTGAAACACTGGTCAGGGTATCCATTCTTCACGCAATTGTACAAAACCGCCTAAGATTGATCGAAATGTATTGGATGTTTTGAAAATTTTATGCAGAAGTTAGACTCGCCAATTAGATTTGGATTTTTTTTAAATGTATATCTTATTTCTGAAAGTTAAATTAAATTAAATGAACAATTCTTGAGAACTTACACTTCATTCCATAGTTTGGCACCAGTGGCCGAAAGCACTTCCTTCCGAATACGGAGTTAGATCTGACTATGTAGAAATTGTTCACTTTACGAGTTACATGAGTGTGAATATCTGAGTTATTAGCCTTGGCATTTTTTTAAAGACAGTAGGTGCATTCTGGTCATTAGTTATTTATATATTGTATTTACTAGATGAATTCAAAATTTTATGTCTTTTCGCACAACGCTTACACTAGATTTGAACGATATATACAGGCCTGATTGCTCACTAAATGCTTTACGAATAATACCTGTTTTATATTGTCATCGAATCGGATTGGGAAGGGCAAGGGACTGAGTTTCATAATTGACAAATTCTAGGTCTCATAACACTTTAACAAAATTTCATCTGGATTCCGTTTGGTAAATTCCTTTGTTACGAACAAATGAAGCTGAATAAAGCAGGTAATCTGGAAAGGACTCGTTTTTTTTTACAATTTGACATTTTTTGATTAGTGAAAGGCATCCTTTTTTTTCCCTCCCACCGCATAATAACGTTATTAGCATGGACCATTTCGATTGTTTGAAAACCAATGCCTTGCAATTGCTCGTCGATATTTCTTTCTAAGTTTTTTCGATTCAGATTCAGATTTGTTTATTCACATATCAAAGCATAACATTCCTCACAACAATGAGAATAAAATCTCAATTGATCCATCGGTGAGTGCCACACAGTGACGAAGAAGTGAGATCTCCACTGCTACTTCTTCATCGTACCATATCTTATCTACAGATTGAGTTGCTTTCCATGGACCTGCAAAATGTACATATAGTAATAGAAACGACTTCTTACCGGATGTTATCTGCAAGTGCATTCAATATATAGAATTAGCATGTAAGGTTTCTGTTATTAATGAAATATGCACTATGACGTTAAATTTTGCATATGAAACACAAGCTTATAAGCTAAATATTCTCATCGTTAGAGTATTTCCGAATTAATTTGTTCACACATCAAGTGCTCTAATATTTGTGTGAGTAAATACGAACATCTCAAGACTAGAATTAGCAAATTATTTGAAAATCGATAGTTCCGTCTATAAGTTTCAAAATAGGCTAGTTCAAAGCACGGGGTGCAAGATGAGAAGCTCTCAGTCCAGTGCTCTCCATTCCTTTCCAAAAGTGCTGATCAGTTTTCAAATTCCGTCTCATTTCTTTTCTTTATTTATTTGAAAGCCACCAGATGTGAGTAATCTATAATGACCCGTCTTGTATTGGCTGTTGTGATGAATAAATTACAAAAAATCTAGTAGCAGCAATTGTGAATAGGACTCCCTCAGATCAAATAAATCTAATCAGATATATGTCAGATTCGGATTGAACATTCTGTCTGATAACCGCCAGATATCTCACATTTTTGATCAGATATCTCATCAGATCAGATCAGATAATAAACCTGATTATCCAATCCGAAAATTTCTTATCAGATATTATATATCTGATCTGATATAAGCAATCAGATAGGCGATTATCTTATCTGATCCGAGCCTTATGTTAGATTCTGATTCCCTCGGTCAGACTTGTGTTTGTTTTGTTTTCAAGTGTTATTTCCAAACTGAAGTCTTAAACTCTTCGTCATTCGACACAAGTTCAAGTTTTTGAGGGACGAGTATTATTTTAAGCGCAAGAATATATTAATCCATTTCTTCCATTTCCAAAGTCTTTTCTTTGTATTGTCTGCTAACGGTCACATTCAGCGGGATGTTCATGTTTGTTTCCATAAAGTGCTACCACATTGCATTCAAACATAACTAGATTTCACTCCATTTTCAAACCAAATAAATGCAAGTGTCTGGGTTCGGCTAGACAATACTTTTTTATTTAAACGAATTGTTACCATTTGCAGGCAATTGATTGATGAGCCGGTGGCCATTTTGGTAAGAATATAATAGCCTTGATATCTGATATCCTGATATCTGAAAGGATTTCAGGCATCATGATTTATATAAGGGTTAAAATTTTGCAAAATACGCCGACCTAGTTGCTTAACTGGGTAGGATTAAACATTAAATTCATTCCAAAGTGTATCTAGCTTATTATCTTGTTCAATGGGGATTAGACATGGTATGTTCAGAAATTTCTGGTCGAATTCCTGTGGTCACAAACATATAATCATTTTTATCTGGATTCCGTTTCGGATATTTCTTTGATGTGAACTTAGAAGCTGAGTAAACAAGATTGACAAGACATACACCATGACTTGTCAAATATCACTAACAGAACTGCTCGTGGCTTGGCCACATTGTTAAAATAAAATAATAATCCTGGAAGAGTCAGATATTATGAAGTCGCATTTTAAGAAGGGCTGTATTTAACGATACCCCAAATATACTTAATTTGGGGTAATTAGGAAAGGAAGAGATTACGATTTCCTACATCGTATGTTCCAGTCGAATTTGGAAAAAACATGTAGAAATGATGAAATATATTTAAGTATTATTTGGGGTCCAAAACATTTAATTGGGGTCAAATTCAATTCTTTTCGGGGCTAAAGAATACTCGTTGGGGCGAAAGTAAGGAGGGGCCATATTCAATATTATTTGGGGTCCAAATTAAGTACATTTGGGGTACCAAAAATAATATCCCTTTTAAGAAACCCGTCGCGTGCTTTTTGTAATTCATTATTGTTTAATGGGTTGTGTGTAAATGTAAATATAGGGTAGACAACTACTATGGGAGCTTACACATTCCCATTTCCCATACCATTTTGGGGTTGTTTGAGCTCATTTTTGTGTTGTTTCTAGCTCTCCATTTTTTCGATTCTTGTGGTGCCGTACACCAGTTCATATAAAGCACGTATTACCAATATTTTCAGTTGTTAAACTTATACACTGTTTATATACAAAATGCATTGTCATTTTTATCATGATATTCTAAATTAGTGGTATACACATTGTTGAAAATTTAAAATATACAAGTTTTAAATAGTGAAGGGATCTATTATGCAACGGCACGCAGCACGCAATTCATTACAATCTACAGCAGTTAGAGTAGATCTCAAATTGTGTACACTTGACTGACAAGATAAGAACAGTGTAGATTTTATGGGTAGTCAATTCATTTAAATTGTGGAAATAAGTGCGTGTTACTTGGACAAATAATAATTGCATTAATTTACTGCACACATAATATTTAGATGAAATGCAACATGTGAAAGTGACAGATTCACATTAAAGGTCTCAGACTAATATAGTCTCTATTCTAGGACGCATAGTTAGCCAGGAGTTTTGAAGCAGGAAATTTTGTGTTGCTGACCAAACGATGATAATTTCGTCCAGTTATTAGATGCAAAAAGTTACAACTCAAATATGTCGACAACCAAGGTGTCGCGACAATTTTGCCGATTAAACTTTAATATATTGAATAAATAATAAATTACGCCATAATCACTCATTAAATAATATACGGGCAAGAAATTGTTATACAAAATAATGCGAGTCGGAGGAATTAATCTCAGAATGGCGAATTATTCTATTCATGAACTCACACAAATCAAATGCTGAAACATATGTTACGAAAAAGATATTACAGATATTACTCGGAATTAGTCGAGAACCAATGTCAGACATCAGCGCGTGCTGTATGTGAAGAAATTAGATTGACTTCGATTTGGCCTAATGAAGGTATCCATAGTAGTAAGAATAACTGAAATGCAAAAATTGGTGAAGTCAGTAAATGACAACATAGTAATGGCAAATCGGTAGCCCACCATTTCAGGAGTTCGACTCCGACAATGCGTTGTACTTGTATAAATGAGAATTTCCCGGCCTTAGGTTCGTCCTAATACAGGGCGTTTCATTCTTAGACTAGTTTGAAATTGGCGCGTCGCAAACTCAAGTAAATATATGTTAACATCAGTGCAATTAAATGATCAAAAATTGTGGGAAGACATTTTGCAAAACAGAATTCCCTTTAGTCAAGCGTCCGTTAGCACTTCGTCTCATTTTTCAACACACGGATACAAACCAAAGCATAACTTTAAAGACGAAACACTTGCTTCACTTTACCTTCACTATTTACTTCTTACCCGATAATAATTGTCCGAAGGTTGCAGAATTACCTATTTCTTCTCCAACGTCAGCCGCCTTGAAGTCGCCATTCCATATATGATGACTTCGTTATTTTATTCAATTTTAGCGATTTTAGTCGGTTTTATTTCAAGAACAAAAATGTGGAACTGTCAAAACAAACTCCAGCTGGTACTTTCTAATTTCTCGGCGCCTGCATTGCAGAATTCTTCCGCACAACGCGAACATAGAGTACATTCAACCTCACCCAAAAGTAGTCTAAGAAATATGAAACGCCCTGTATTAGGGGGGCACGCTTTGAACCTTAAGCTCGCCACTACCGTACAAACGAATATTTCGTTTTAAAAATTGAAAAATTATTTTTTCGAAGAAAACGAAACACTAGTAACCCCGGATTCCTTTCACGAAGCTTCAGTGAAAATTTTAGAAGAATCCATTTGAGGATGTCTTAGATAAATCGACCCGTGTCGATAAGTCTCGAATTACTGCCCAGTGCCCATGCCTATAACAAGGGGACTCTAATGGACTTTTTGACACGGGTCGATTTATCTAAGACATTCTCAAATGGATTCTTCTAAAATTTTCACTCAAGCTTCGTGAAAGGAATCCGGGGTTACTAGTGTTTCGTTTTCTTCGAAAAAATAACTTTCAAATTTTAAAACGTAATATTTGTTTGTACGGTAGTGGTAAGCTTAAGGTTCAAAGCGTGCACCCTTAAGAGTACTTCCCGTATGTCAAACCATAGGCAACTTAATATTTAAGATTCAAACATTCCTCAGCTGTCTTCACTCATGAGTGAAGAGCGCTGAGGAATGTTTGAATAATCATTACAGTAAATGTTAGTGAATGCTTTTGTTTTAAAGTTAAAGATATTACGCTCTTACAATATCTGCCCGGCATATCGAACCCTCATTTTGACAGAGCTTACAAACTAATCTTCCACGTCCATTTTGAGTAATTCCACGAAATGATGACCACGACTGTCCATTTTGGACTTGAGTGTCCGTTTATTCCTTGAATTCTTCTTTCCAATCCCAATTCTTGAGATTGTGACACGACTCGTGAACATGTCAACAAGCCAATTAAGTTTATTTGGAATCTTTGAGTGGTCATAAATGCGGAGAGTACAGTTTGTTCGTCCCAATATACACTTTCGAATGTGAGGTCAGTCTCTGCACCAAAAGAGTACGCGATGCATGGTTTCGCTTATTCAGAAATCCCAGAAACCCATTTCTCTCCATCTCCAGCAATTCTGATTCAAGTGAATTCAAAAGGACAAAGTCATAGACCGGGTACAATTACTTTATTTTTCTGAAAGTTTAATTTCTCTATATTGTTATTCTTTAACTTATAGTTTTTATTCTAAATTTTAATGTATTGTGCCATACGAAGTTAGCATGCGTGGTAATTCGCCGATTACTAAATAATATTGTTGGTCAATGAAGTGACTTAAGTATGTAGATTTTATTATCATGTTTTCTATGGATTAATGTACCGAACCTGGCATCTTCGCGACCACGGACGAACATCGGAAGAATGGGGCAAATCTCAAACTATCAAATCACCCATAAATTCATATCCACTCCGCCGATAATTCGAATACTAAGATTTAAGTCATATGCATAAAATTCTATAGAAATGTATAACTCACAATTGCTTAGTTTTCACATTTTGGTGAAATAAAATATCATATAATCGTGTTAATATTTTGGGACAGTCAAATCGTACCATCAATTTGAGTGGAGACTTCGACTCCATCGGTCAGACTTGACCAACCAAGTAGGTCCTTGTCAAGAGACTGGGTAACAAAGGACTTTAGACACTTTCTACAGAATGTCAGGCTGTATATTTTGACTAAGTTATCGCGAGTACGTATACTAAACTTTAAATTTTAATAAGATCGCATGCATATTGTGGTCAGAAAAGAAATGCGAAAATTTGACCTAAACCGTCCACAGGTCAAATCAAATCGGATGTATTGCGGAGATAGGAAGAAAGAGAATTTGGGAAGTAGAGTAAAATCGAAATCGAGCCATGTATATGCACTTGTATCGGCTCAACTCTTCTTCCCGCTGTCCCTTCACTTCTATCTTCGAATCCATGTGCAGTTGAGGTCAAACTTTATAATTGGTTTTCGGACCAAAGAATTCAAACGATTTTCTTCTCAAAGCCGTAAGTGTTTAATTCTTATGCTACGAATAACGATGCCAAAATTCACAGCCTGAAAATTCGCTTAAAATTGTGTCGGGGCCTTTGTTTTCCTCGAACGAACTTATTTTTCTTTTGAGAATCGGAAGCCAATAATCATGCAAAGATGTCTGATAGTGTTTTGTATCCTGATGAAATTATTTATATGGTGTCCCCAAGTGGAGAGCAGCAGTATATTTGTCAATTGTAATTGATAGATTGTTGTCTTAGTTGTGCTCACTTAAATAAAACTAAAGTTTAAACTTGAAACTTGTCTGGGGTTTCGCTCTGAAGTGTTATTCCAAAACTCAAATCTTATAAGTACCGAACACAAATTTATGTAATTCAATTTTTTTTATTTGCTTGGTGTAATAATTACCTAAATTTTTATTATTTTCACGGTGTAGTTGTTCTTCCTTCAATGACTTCAAATTTATTCGGTTGGCAACATTCGGTGATTAACGTAGAAGCACAATAATAAAAATTTTATCAGCTTCTGGCATCTGCGGTACCGCAGCATCCACCAAGTTGCTTTCATTTCAACAAACTTTTATGCTAAATGAATTGTTGTCTTGACAGGCAATCGATGAATTCAAAATTTCAGGAATTTTTGCACAGTGAGCGCGTTATTCATGCATGTTTCTCTAGAGTGCTATAACATTCCGTTTAAACATAACTAGGTATGAAGGAAATGAACTATACATTAAAGCCGAAAAAATATACACTATGGGTTCAATGTTTTTATTTAAACGCATGGGTGCTCATTGCAGGCACAGACTTGGGTCAATTACATATAAAATGTAATTAATTACAAATTACAAATTGCACCCTCACTTTTTAAAGTAGTTGAATTACAATTACAAATTACACGCGCGACTGCGAAAGTAATTAGTTACAATTACAATTACGTGATTGTAATTGGATTTTCAATTACAATTACAATTACAATACAAAATACAATTTTAAATACAACTTTTCTTGTGTTCTTCAGCACTAAAAACGCGTTTTCTTTTTCACTATCCGAAACTTCATTCAATCTTTACTAGTCAAAAAATGTAACTGAGAAAAAATTACAATTACAATTACGGACATCCCCCAAGTATCAAATGTAATTGACCCAAGTGTGTACAGGTAATTGATTAATGAGCCGACCATTTTGGAGAAATACTCTCATATCTGACACGGATTCTTGGTTTTACATGTGTTTCTGTAATAAGGCTTGGAACTGAACGAAATATATAGGCTGACTGGCTCATTAGATTAGGACTGGACTTTAAATTTGTTACCAAATGTATACTTGGGTTATTATATCGTGGATGGTGGAATGCAAATGCAGTTTGGACATGGTAAGTGATTTAGTTAACAACCGTAACTACGTAACAAGTTTTTACCTGGAATCCGTTTCGTATATTTCATTGATGTGAACTTAAGGAATATAACAAAGCAGCTAGATCCCCGGTTCGCGTACCATCTTGCCATTCTTAAGCATTATCCATCACGGATTACCTAAGAGTATCTATGACTTAGGAAGGACTTAACAGAAATACTCTCTTTCATGTCAAGAACTTCAGAGACTACAATATCTTGGGTAATTAACGTGGTGTCCAATTATCTTTGCCAGGAAAATAAATAGACGCGTAAGGACAGTTTCCAAATATGCTAATATTCTGTCGAGATTTTGAAATTTGTTTAAATCAACACCCTCAGGAGTCCTTGATTACGTTGCTAGCTATTAAAGCTAAAGTTCTCCTTTTTGCCGATACAACATTTCCAGTTCAAATTCGCGCTTTATCAGCTTTACGATATCTTTACTCGGGGCATGCTTCAAACTACTAGAGTGACTTCCTCTAGAGAAGTCACTCTAGAGGGCCCCTCGTGCCACACAATTATGCCAATAGGTTCCCCGTCGACCAGGCATTTAACCCGTACTTGATGAAATAAATCCATCCTGCACTCACTACGCTGAGACGCTGACCCTTCCTGACTTCGCTAATTTGCAATCCAATCTAAATTTCCTTAGCCAATTAAATTATTTTTTATTGGAATATTAATTATGATAAACACAAATGATCTAAGATTTAACTTTGTTGCTTAATTACTTAACAATAAGGGAGGTATTCCAGACGGTTCATAAATGTTACTCATGTTAAGTTGACACTGCTTAATACATATTATGTATTTTTGAAGAAATATGTTGAAAACTTCGAATTCACTTAATTTGGTTATTTAACGCCACTGAGTTTGTCTTTCTGAAATTAAATTCACTTGTCAAGTTGGTACTGCTTATTGCACTGGAATAAGTTGAACAATAGCAAACAAGTTATTAGCACGTCCATATATTTATATATTTGGCAGGAACCCGCCGCAGTTGGCCCTGAATAACGTGTACTTTTCATGTGAAATTAGTTTTACATTTTTCTATAAATACACTCCTATTATTACATTTCGCACATTTTACCTCCAGGAAAATGTGTTATACGCGGGTGACCGACAATGCAAAACTACTATAGAATCCAGGCAAAATTATATACAACATGTATGCCTCACCTTTTTGTGGTACACTAATTTATCTCAGCCGTAAGGAATATGCGTAGCAAATATGATTACAGTGCTTTATTCTTAAAAAGTGCTCCAGCCTAAAAAGTATTATTTTAATTGAATATTCTGGAACTAAACACTACGCACTATTACAATTACATTACGTTCTCTCGGGACAATTCAATCGGAAATCTCCAGAACACGACAAATAAAATCGAATTTTGGCAATATTCTTTTTTAAATAATCCGAAATTAAAATAAATTAAATTGAAATAAAAAATATATATATAAATACAAAATAATAAACCATATCTGTTGTTATAAAAACCTGATCCCTTAAATTTTGAACATACAATGCTTATGAATTTTGTTTTCGTGGGAACTATTTACCAATGAGCCACCGCTCTAGAAATTCACAAAATTACATTAAATAACTGTGCTTACAGTAGGTTCATTGTTGGGGTTTGGCTCAAAATCTTATTTTCCGAAGAACACACGAAATATTATGAATAATAAATATATAATGTGTATTACTAAATCGTGGCTACTTGCAACTTAGCCGTGGGCTGGACTGATTGATTGATTGATTGATTGATTCTTTATTAATGTGTTTGACCAAAGCATCCTGATACATTTAAGTACAAGTAGA
>JAQFYE010004285.1:0-13653 GCA_034694305.1 Protaphorura glebata
TAGTACTCCCACCCTTGGTCAGATATACTACGGTAGTACTTTGAGAGGGTAGTACACCCATCCCACTACACCGGCCCGACCTAAATTAATTGAAATGAACTGAACAACAAAAATAATTATTGTCATATTTTCTGTCCAAGGCAATGTGAATTTAGTAAAGGAAAAGTACGTCTGGTCTGGTCTAAACTTAGGACATTCAGGAATCAGCCAATTAATAGTATCCAAGCCAAGAATTAAAAAAGAATGCGGTTTTACAAAAAGCCACAAACACAAGAAAAGCTAAAAGGGTTGATTCAATTCCCCCCGTCGTGTCGTATATAAAACATACGTTATTATTCCATGGAATACAACACAATGACTAAAAAAAAGTCACCGTAGTCTCGTCTCACGTGAATACCCACCTAATTGAGCATGTTGATGATGATTATGATGACGATGGCACTAATTACACTAATTAAGGCAATTAGTCTTGTATTTACTACGTTTTTCCTCAATATGAAATAGAAACAGGCGGACATGCCTAAAAATTTGAAGGTAGCGAGAGCTGCTGTGCCTACACAGCCAGAGCACTCCTTTTTTGCTTTTGGTCCAACTAATTATAAGTCTGTTTTTTTTTGCAAGCTAAACCAACTATCCTTCCCAGTATCTAAATTCGGGATGCAAAGATTTTTAATTATATGCATAGAAGGACACCGAGCTACTATGTGTGAATGCAATTCCCAATTGCACTTCAGAACGAGAAAGGGAATCTAAAAATGCGTATGGGAACTGAAGACCGGCCAATTTTTATAGACTTCTGGTTAAATTGAGGGTAAACAATGTGACAGTTGACATCTGATGACCCGTAGGGTCTGATTATCAAGGGTATCACTGTTGATTTATTTATTTGTTTTAATTCAGGCTCTTTCAAGTGCAATACCATTGAACTAGAAATGTTAGGTGACCATACTCTGATCTATGACCCTGGGTGACCCCGTGAGGACACCCAAGTCAAAATTCAAAATTGGCCGGCTTCAAGTTCCATGAAGATCTGCTTGCCTTTTCGGTGCCATTAAAAATGAAACTTGGACTCACCTTGCCGTATATTTTCCGCAATGCCATAAAGCCCCAAAAGTTCCTTCATCGTTGATTCAGCAAAATCTGTAAGAGCGGAGGAGTTGGCGGCCGTCGATGAAGCATTTCCATTGTTGAGTGGACTATTGTTATTACTATTTGAGCTCGTGCTGCTGATGACTAAATCATTGGACCGATCCTCATGGTAAGAATAGTCATCTCCATCATCCCCTCTGGGGGTTGAGGCTGAAGTTGGTAATGGGAGACGAAGGTCCATTGGGCTGAAGTGAACTCCGGCATTGTTTCCACCAAGGAGGTTCAAATGTGCAGCAGGATTATCCCGGGCATTCTGCAAAAACCCGCTAAGGTTGTTCGCAATATTCGCGTAGTCCGGCTTACGCCAGGAACGTTTCGAATCTGAAAAATGTTAAGATTTGAGTAATCGGTGCTCGAGCGTCATGTGCTGTTTTGAAATTATTACCACAATTTCGTTTTTTAAAACAAGTTGTCGGCGTATGCGGCGGTGTAATTTTATATTTACGAAATAAAATTTAATTTACCATTTTGAACTTCACTCAAATCCAAGGGAGCATCTCCACCAGAGTCAGAGACGTCCATATGAAGATCCCCGCCATTGTCATAATTGTCTTGATCTTCCTCATCCTCATCATCCTCCTCGTCAACTTCATCAACGTCGTCATTGTTGTCAAACTGTGGACTCCCCCGTGTCATTGACAAGGGATGTTCATAATGTTGATGTTGATGAATCAGTCGTCTTGGACTTGACAAGGGAAGTCTCCGTCGGGGTTGTGAAGTCTGCAGAGTAGAATGAGATTGTTTCGGGTGTCCCTGACGGGTGGGGACATAATGAGGGTGGGGATGATCCTCTTCGTCAGACCCCGCGTATTCCGTTATATTTCTTGGGCAAAAATTCTTTCTTTTATTCTTTCGGGATGAGATCAAACTGCTCACATTCTTGTCCACGTGATTGTTGTTCGTACTACTCGGTTTTAGGGTGATTCCAACATCGGACCCCATTTCACTAAATTAATTTCATTCATTAGTGTCTGGATAATAAGGCAAATTAAATTCGCTTTTACAGCATATTTTGGAAAACATTTGATGAATGGAATTTGAAAATTAGAGTCAGTACTTGCCTGTTGCTGCAACTAGTGTTGTCATCTTCGGACAAATTCGTGTTGCTCTCAGGGTCTGCCATCGAGCTACCACCTGAACAAAATTAAACAAATAATTCAAATTCAAAACTCGAGAAATTTGCATTTCTTAAATAATACAAATCTTTGAATTTGTAGTGATTTTGTGGTATGTATTCATGTAATTTTGTTTGTTTGTTTGAGTATTTACGTGCGTTCTTTGTTCTGTTTGAGAAGGAAATAAAAAAATCAAAAAAAAAATCATTGAATTAATTTCGTGGTAAATGCTCATGTTAAAACGTTGAAACTGTTTTAAAATATTTCGATTCTGAATTAATCTAAGTAAAGAGAATTAAAATGTTTTTTATTGTGTATTGCAAATTAAATAGAATTGTAGTTTATATTATTATTGTAATAATATTTATCACAATTAGTACTGTAATTGCATCTATCCACACCTAGAAATTCGTACTTAATTACTTAATACAACCTGTATGGTAAATTACTATTTAATTCATTAAATTTAAATAATCGGGTGGCATGTATGATCTAAACCGAGGTGGTCACCTTAACTGAGGTGTTCATCGGCCCATGTTTCACTGTCCTTAAGCGGTAATCTTAATTACCGCTACAAGTCTATTGAACATTAATTATTCTCCTCTAATCGAGGACTACTAGTTTCCTGTCGATATTTTATTGACCTGCAAACAAATGATCCTTATAATTTTATTGGAATGTAAGTGGGATGTGATTGCATTAATTAATTTTGAAACTCGTTCTGTTGTAGAATGAGAAGAGTTTTATTTGATTTGATTAGCTAACGAGACAGACACACTAAAGACGAGTAGACTCGTGCAAGTTGTTAATCTCATACCTGATGCAATGGGAATGTCTTGACCAGGTGTGCTTCCCGTGTTGACAAAAAACATGCCGGCAAGCGTTGACATAATGAGAGAAAATACTTAATCTCTTCAACAATTCACCAACGTCCTTCTTCCTCTCATTCTTCACATTTGACCAGCTTCTGGATTCATTGTCCTTGTCATTGGACAGTCCGTTCCAGCTTCATCATCCTCAGAAATCTGCAGGATTAATAAAGAAAATAAAGATAATGGAATCAACTGAAATTTTATAATAGTCAAAATCTCATAAAATGTAAATTGTCACATTCCATTGTGTTTATGTGTTGTATACTTTCTGCCGGTTCTAAGCTAATAATTACGAAGAAGACGCCCAACTAAATCGTAATTTTTTTTTATCTTCAACCACTCTACATCTTACCAACGGCATCAAATTATGTAAGTAATTTCTGGAGCTAATTTTGTAAGTACAAGTAAAAGTGGGTACATGTAGGCAGATTATATAATTTAACTCGCATATTCAGGAGCTTAGTACATAAGACGTAATTTTTGCATCAAGAAATATTTAATTAGTGAAACGAAAAACAACGCATTCATCAATCACATTGTGAATTTTTTTGTAATTGCTTGACTTAGCAGCCCGCACGCGACTCATTGTTTAGTTGGCATGCCCTAGATTTCAGGATGGTGTTACAAATTAAAGTGGAATCGATTCCATGACTTTGACTGTGACTTAGAAATCGGAACGATTTATCTCTTTAACGATATGTGGATTGAAACTTGAGAATAATGGGAACATTTGATTCAAAAGTCGATCACAACTCAAAAAATCGATGGGGTTTTGACTCTAGAGCTACAGCTGTAGCTAATAACTCAAGTTTTAAAATTCACAAAAGCGATTCTTGACATGAGCCATCACTAAATACCTTCAGGACTTTGTGAAGTGCGAGTGGTTCCATTGAGACGAAATGACAGATTCGACATTCGACATCATTCCATTCCATTGGAAAGATTGGATTGAAAAATTACATCCACTCACTCAGACTACAATTTACAATTTATGATTAGAGTACAAATACACAGCGTACGGTACGTACGTAGTAATTGCAACAAAATGCAAATTTATTTTTCTCCTGAGCATTTCTGACATTTGAATGCCTGGTTAATAAAATTAATAACTTTTGGAGAAATAATAATATTAATAATAGTAGGAAATTATGCATAAGTCAGAGTCTGAAATGGGAACGAGTGAAATGAATGGATAATGAGTGAAAGGGTTAGTTTTATTTTATTTTACGAAGGGTACAAAAAACCAGGACATACATTGGGGGATGAAGTACAGAAAATGCATGATAAATGTTTCAAAATATAATAAGAGAATACAACAATGAGTCCAACTTCCCGTTTTTGTTCTCCAGGAAAATGATGGAATAGAAAATACAAGGCATACGTACAAATTCGCCCTATTTCCCCATTAAACTTCAAGCCACTAATAAATCACACTTCCCTATTTCCATATTGGAAAACACAAGGAGTCTCTTTTTTTAAACTTTGAATTTGAATTTTTGAATCCATGAATATACAATGCTACAGTTCCACGAATGTATGCATTTATTTTATGTCTAATGTCCCCTTTGGGCACGAAATATGCAATATTATGCAATGTGGTACTTAAAAAAAGATCCTGGAATGGATTTTTAGTGCATTGAACAATTTTTTAGGGCTACTTATGTGTACTTACTGTGTTACTTTTGATTCAAAATCCCTTAGATTCCATTCCGTTGCATTTGCATTGGTGGAATGGACCTTTTTAAGAATTTAAAAACACGGTAGGGTTGTAGTGGGACCGGGACAAGGGCATTAGCATTAGCATGTATTTTAGACACATTATTTATTCATAAGTTAGCCAGGGTTTTGAGAGCTTTTGCTTTTTTTAGTCATATGAAATGGAAAGGAAGCATTTGCCAGATGGAACATTTGCATAATCAAGGGAAATTGGGGAAAGGGGTGAAAAATCATCCATCACCATCAAAATTCAATGGATTTTTTTTTAAATATTCTAGGGTAGGTGAGTTTTTTCCCTTGTTTTATACAAAAATCTTATTGTGAGTCCCACACACATTTTTATATGTACATTTTATGCTTCCAGGCATATGTGTGTGTCTGTTTGTAAGTCCTTCTGTTTCCTCCAGGTTCCAATTAATTTCATTCTGGGGCAGCTGGCTGACGACGGATGACAATAAGAACGAACCCGATAAAATTGAGCGGATGTGAGTCAAAAACTAGCGATTTTACTTGGTTCCTTCGTTCCTTCGTTAATACTCACTTGTACATTTGAATTACGTTAAAAATCACATCAGAGTTTTTACTAACAACGGAGAACAACAGATTTCTTAGAAATGAATGAAGTGGAAAAGGAAGAAGTCGACGAAGACAGAGAAGTGACAGACAATCTAATTTTGCTTCTTCAATGTGTAGAAATGAACGACAATTGGATACTGGAACAAAGAAAAATGTGGAGATGTGCGGGACATCTTACTCACACTTTAGAGTACAAAACAGAATTCACCGAGATAATTATAAAAATCCGGTCTGTTTGGGTGTAAAAAATTGTCAAATACTTGTAATGATGAATGAAATGAGAGACGTAAGAAAAGAAGAGAGAGGAGACAATAACACTATAAATAGACTGGAAGCTCTGGTTATATGTAACTATCAACTTTCGATGGCGCGGCAAAACCTGTCCCACGCGGCCAAGTATGTGCGTTGGTGATCGACAATAGCCGGTCGGCGGAGCCAGGTGGTCACACATAAAATTCTAAACTGTAGTATTTTTGAGCTGAGAAATAATTACTATTGATCTGATATCCGCTCCAATTTATTTTTCCTCATCTTGATATACCATTTACAGAGTTTAGGTCATGATTCCGTACCATGTGTAAACGTTCACTCTTAGTTGGAGTCATACTTAAATTGGAAATTGATTGTGAAGGTCACGGCGCTAATTAGTAATCAAAAAATAATTTAATCTACTAAAGAAACAGTCATAACACCTAAGCAGAATTTTGGACGTACAACAGTAGTGTGGTCTGAGTTTTAGAGGTAAATGGCGTTCCTTGCCAGTTCTGTTCTGTGATTGACGCTAACATAGCAAATTGAATTGGACATAATGGAGAAAGCAGTGGATTAGGTGTGTATTTGTGAGTGTGTGTGTGTGTGCCACGGGCCAACACCTTTCCAAGCTCCAAATCCAAATCCGGAAAGAACAACACTTTTTCTTCGTCCGCTTATTTTTAGTACCGATTCCTAGTACACTCTGAAACTCATTTTAAAGAACTTGTAGTTTGTAGTAGAATAGTAAGTAGAATTTGAGGACAAAAAAGTTCTTCACCAAAAAATTTCCTTGTCATTGATGAATTATCCTTTGTCTAATTCCTTCCTCAGAAGATAGCAAAGGTAGATAGAAGTAACGTACGCGTGACGCACACATAAAAAGAAAGACTGGAACTGGACTTCTTTTTTGGCATTGAGTCAATTGTAAAATACCCGAATCTACGCACATTTTCCGTGACGAAAAAATTACAGGATTTTCCATAAAGACTTTAAACTGGGCGTCTGGGCGTAGTTCTGAGAATTACTACGACAATGACACCACCGGGACTTTGTCATTATTCATTTTTGTCTTATTTTTGTGTCCTTGTCTACGTCGTTTCAGTCTTCATTGCATTGCGTGGTTTTGTGTCTTAGAGTCCCAGTTTCGGGGACTAGCCGGTTGATTGGTGTTTGGCGTCCTTGGAATTTAAACCGATCTACCACTTATGCCAAGCGACCACCTGGGCGAGGAGGCCGAGTTTTGTGTCCCGCAATCATAAGTTTCATCGCGTTATAAAATTAATATCATTAATTGAGACATAGTAGTCAAACTTCGGAGTAAATTTTTGTTGGATTTCCACTTCGCCTTAGGAAGGTATCCCTAGTATTCGGTGGCAATGGCCATGAATCGGGAATGTGCGACTACGATTCCGTCACGACCAGAACCTCGTTTCCTAGATGATCCCGGCCGTCTGAGACAGGTTTTAATTGAGAATGGAGAGAAGAAATTATTGTAAGTAAGAATTAAAAGCCAATGCCGCTGTAACATTGAAATGTAAATTCTGGGTTCGGTAAAAAAACTAAAGGAAGAACCGAAACCCGTAATAATAATCTCACGTACGCTCAATACATACGAATACGAGTGGTGGAAGTGACAATCGCAATTCTTTCCCCTTATTTGGGCATAAGCCCAGCTCAACTATCCACCTGGCTCTTTTTTGTTGATTTTTTATTAATTTCATACAAAAAAAGTGTAATTTTATCCAAAATTGGAAGTAAGAACTTGACGTACGGAGTTTGACTGTGTGAATGCTAAATCCAACTCCAAATGTAACTCTAGAGCTTAGTACGGTGTACGGTCGTCCGTGTACCGTGTACCATGTCATCGTCCTTTTCTAAATGAGTGACAAAACACTGGCAGTCGTTATTATTCGTAGGATTTGTAAAATGATGAGGAAGTCAGCCTTGTAATAATTTCCTTTTTAAGAGAGACAGAGACCCATTTGACGACTCAAGCATTTAAATGGGGAAGGAAAGGATGAAGGAATGAATAAAAAAAACTCTTTAATCAAAATTGCTATTATACATGAGAACACACCACACTTAAGTTGAAAAAAAAAAGTCTTCCGTTCGTTCAGTTCGAGTCAATGAAATGAAATAAAGTGAGCAAGGAAGCGGCAGGAGCAAGCAATTGCAATAATGTTGTTAATTCAACCCTCGGATATTTCGCAATGAGTTGATGACTACTACTCACTATGTAACACAACATTACACTATGTATCAAACTATATCACCAAATTTACACATAATATGTCACAGACAACATTTTATATCAGGTAAAATGTCAAATTCTGTTCGCTTTGGTTGAAATCGCCACCGACGTTCGTAATTTTTGGTTTTTTCCCTCAATAAATTTATTCAAAACGAGTTGGCTCTAGAGAATTCCTCGTTTTATGGTTTTGATCTCATAAAACACTTAATTTGACATATTACATAAGAATCTGGTGGGGATTTTTTTTTCGCAAATATTTTGTATTACTAGCACTTGGGGTTGTCGTAGGGTGTCCCGGACGTTTGACAAGTATGCATTACAGTAATTTCCTGAATGACTTTCACCCTATGACTTGAACTTTTGATACACCCTGAAAAAAGAGTTAATGTGAAGTGCATACTTTACTTTACGTTACAAACTGAGGCTTCTCCTTGTATTATTTGTGTTTTGAAAAGAGAGATGTGGAATCGTATAAATGTGTGTACGAGGAGCAAAAAAAAATAAGCCCAGAGTGACACATCCAGATCACAGATGAATGAATTTTTCAAATCTTCAACATCCTCAATCCAAGCAAACTCTTTACTCATTCGTTCGTGACATTTAATTAACTTGAAATGAAAGTCACACAACAGAGAGTGATAAAGAACACTTGAAAAACGTCGGTCGGGGCATTGCATGCATTGGCACCAAAAAAAATTACAAAAACTCGGAGTAAGACTGGAGAGGTGCAGCTGTGAATTATTTTATGTTACCGTCGAATCGGGCACTACATAGTCTCCGAATTCAATTCTAAATTATTTTTGGAGATTTCTGTCTTGATTTGATATTTTTAATATTCAGAATAGATATTTCAATAAATTAGGTGGATGTTCGCGTGCAAAGCTACTGGACACTGTCTGAGATGATCGTCTCACCTTTTTTTGAGAAAACTAAATTCTGACTGCAATTTATTCCTAATTTTATATTCGAATTGAATGAAACTTTAACATATATGAATACGAATTCTGTAATACCCGCGTGGCTGTAGAAAATCGGGTATTAGAATTTAATGTCAACAAGGAGGAGTGCGTTAGTCTGATTCGTAGTACGTACGTAGAAGTGATGTAACAAATTTAACACAGCATTTAAACTCTTGGCTAAAGCTTTTTCGGTTAAAAAGAGGAGCATGACAGAGAAAAATGTTCGAGTACCTATTTCTACAAATACCCGGGTAAAAATCAGTTGTGGTTTTGTGGATAGGACCGGAAGCTCCCAAAAGGCACACATCATTAACCGTCAACCAACATTAGAGCGAATGATGAGGAAAAACCAAAAAGAAAACATTAAACCTTCGCCAGAAGATTTCTTAGCAATAGAAAATAACATTAGCATCTACAAATATTCTACAACTCTTAGATTTTCCTAGTCAAGGATTACTTTCTTATTACCCTGCGTGTGGCAAATGGTAAGTTCTTAAGTCGATGAAAGAAGAACCGAAGTAGTACCAGAAACATGTCATTACCAGAATACAAGTACTACCTGGGAAATGAGTAACCCGGGTTTTTTGGCACAATTTTTAAAATTTTAACGAGAAAAACTTTCAATTTGACGGGGTATAGGCAGATACAGATTTTTGGCAAGGCAAGATTTAAAAAAAATATCCCACATCACATCACATCATCTCACACGCGACGACTCATTAGAAACACGTAGAGAATTGGTCTCAAAAAGCTAAATACTAAATGCAATGCATCTCAGTTTGAGATGAAATATTTTTCTAAACATTCTTGCTTCACGTGTCTAGAAATACAAATATTGAGGTTTTGCTTGTGTTTAGGTGTTTACCTTACCCGGTTTTTTTCTGTTCTGTCACTGGACTTTTTCACTTTAATGTAAGTTTTGGCCAAATGAACCCTGTGTTCCAATGAATCGACTTGATTTCCAGCATTCTCAGCAAATATTGTCTCCATTTAGAATTTAACAAACGCAAATTGAATTCATATGAGAAATCAAGTGAATGTCTGTCGCGGATTATTAAAACTGACGGATGTGGAAAATTATATTTTTATGAACTACGATCACACCAAACGAAATTTTTAAAAAAGTTCATATTTTTATTTTAGTCTTAGTAGGTCATATATTGCCCCAGTTTAAATTAATAAAGTTAAACACAATCACTCTTGGATCGTTATTTGGACAATTCGTGAATTTTTATCAATAAACGACTGAGAGTTTTATTAAACAGACAGACTAATTTAAACCAATACCAATAATGTAAATGTTAATTCGGAATAAAAACAAAAGGATTGAGAAACACTGGAGATTCGTTAAAACTCGTGTTAAACAAGAGCCCACATATGTCGTTACCCTCCCTAGAACATGCAACCCGTAAATACATAAATATTCTTGTTAGTCTTATGACGGTGGTGGTAGCAAGAGAAGTACTGTAATAACGCCTGAGATCGTGAACAACAATAGAGACCAAATTAAAATTGAGTAGATTATGGAGAGTGTGTGTAAAAAATAAAAATGAGCGACCAAGAGAAAATAACCTGGGAGTAAATTTTAATGTTACGATCCTAGGAATAGGAAATGAAACATCTGTTCACCCCTTCGACACACCGATAATAGGGAAATGCGTAAAATTTTACAGACAGACAGACTGCCCGTATTACTACTACCCCTACGCACCTATTCAGGTAAAACAAACTACGCACCGAAGATAGCAAAGTCTGATTAAAATGTCTATAGTTTCATTTATAGTTTCTGGCTCCTATTTCAGAAGGAATTGCCAACGGTCTAAAAACAACGCTAAAAGTCCTCACTTTTGGGTAATGTGCTAGGAGATAAGAATGATGTCAACTATAATTTTATGGTACAATCTTGTCCCAATTTTGTGACAGGATACTAATGGGGTGATCTTATACTGATTGACAAACCGAAGAAACCTTCAGAATTTATTTACATGTCATACTGAAACTAATAAACCTGAGTCGGCTTACAATGTTGACAACCACTCAAAAATTTGAGAATCCTTCGTTTTTTTCGAAAGCACACTAATTTGAAATGGGATTTTCGGTATCGGCTTTGATACGAGAATTATTCTCGTATCAAAGCCGATAACGATCAAAGAAAATTATTTTCTTTTAATTATTTTAATCCATAAATAGCCAATCATATAAATCAACCGATGTTAGGAATTTGCACAAATGCTCCAATTTTTCCAGCGTCAGACAGCAGCTAGTCGGACCATAGCATATTACTACACATAAAGAATTTTGCACCGCAGCACGCTATGGTACGACATAAATAGAACGAGTAATGCTATTAGAACTCTCTTAATATTTCGCGTACGGTAGGTTAATTTGTGTAAGTTCAATTGAGGTGAATATTGGAACAATTATTATGATTTTCATTTGAAATAAATTCTTCGGTAATGTTTCAAGGTGCCATTAATATTATTATAAATTATTCCCATAATTTAAAAGGATAAACAGATACCGGACAGTTCCGAGACGAATATTCTGGAGTTTCTTCGGAATTACGATTGTAAAGAAATACAATTTTTTACGAGTCCCTTAGAAGTGTACATAAGTCGAAATAATGCATTTTCTCTAGGTATAGGTAAGGCAGGATTAAGAGTTTTTTAAGGGCTTTCATTTGAGACTTCGAGAGTGAGAGGAATAGAAAGATAGGAATAACACATGAAAGCTAGGCCCTTAAGAAAAAATGAAGTGAGGTAATGTGGTAGAAATTGATAAGAAAGACAGACAAACTGGAACAGGTTTTACTGGTCGAAAACGTAGCAATTTGTATTCATTTTGAGTTGATTCCCATTTAAAGTGTTCCTTTCGTTTCCTTCCTTCCTTAAACCCTTTCTGTCTTGTTAGTTTTGAAAAAAAAAAATTAGAAGCCAAGTAGTACAAGTACCTGTCTCATGTTTGCTAAGGTAAAATAAAATATGTAAAATCCCATCAACCTCACTTCGATTGCTTTTCCATTGTATCTGTATCTGAACATTATTTTGTATTGGAGAACTTTTTTAAAAGAAGTTTCTTCGTTCAGGTTCACTTTTTTTACTTGACATCACGATCCAGTTTCTCGTGTGAAGCTCACATAACTCCTTCACTCAACACAATGGGTACCTAAGTTTCCTTTTAAAATTCAGGCATGGGCTCTCAACATTTTTTTATTAAATTAAATGTGATGGAATGTGACCAAATATTATTGTTTGTCATTCGTCCGAAAAGTCGTTCTGTTGAGTTCATGAGCGAAATATCCAAAATCTGTTAAGATGACAATGACAGTGGTACGGGAAGGTGACCGTATGTGACGTGAGGTTGCCAGAACGTGAATATTAGGATTAGCAAAGAAAATGGACGTCCGGATTGTCAAATTGTACTTATTTATAAAATTAAATTTTATTCAAAAATTGCCTTTTTTTTATCTAATTAAACTTATTACGATATTGCAGATAAAAATCAAACAATAGATGACATTCAAATTCATTGTGAAAATTTTAATTTATTCGCAGATGCAGAATGAAATATTATTTCTCACATCGCAATGAGAGAAAATTTTGCTCCGGGGTACTCCAGGAAAAAAATAAAAATACAGACTCCAAGGAATAAATAGTATTTTTAAAGCAACGACCACGCCATGCTTGCGGGAGAGATCGAGCCCCAACCACACGGTCCATTTGGGTGTACCGGCCTAAGTTTCCGCAATTAAAACGAGAAAAAAATGCCTAATTGTAAACCGTGTTTGAGTTACCTGAGAAATGGAAACAATTTTCTCATAACAGACATAGAGTCCAAGAAATAATTAACGTTTTACCTAGATTTTTCATGAGCCTAAAGTTTTTAAAGCCTTAGACGTGCGCTTCGACTACTTTTTCCCTTGTTACTTCCTATTGACAACCCACAAAAGATGTTCTGGTTCATTTCCACATGTCAGTCGCCACATTATGATGATACATTGGCAGTGGCGTAAATATAAAATTTGGGTGGGAGGGCAAATTCTAAAAAAGGCCCCTTCATTTAAGGAGACAAGAGTAGCGTCGTAAACAAACTTATTTCAGGGTGCCCAGAATTCCGGCATTCCGAAGCCCAGATTTCAGACAATGCTCAGAATTTGCAAAAAATAATGAGATTGAGGTGTTCCAATAGTTATCACTATTGAAACACTATACAATATACAATAGTTTTCTATGTATATATTCTGTCCTTTGTTTCTTCTGACGGCTCAAAGCCGGGTCCGAATGTTGACAACAGTGCGAACTGAAATTCTTGACCGTAATAAAAGAAATTAACTAACTAACTATCACTTCTCAAAAATTTTCAATTTATCGTGGGTCCCAGCCGAAGAACCCCCCCCCCCCCACCATATCAGTTTCTTTGTTTAAATTTTTGAGCTGAACGAAATGAAAGGGTTGAATGACCTGGCGCGGTTTTTTAAGGCAACGGACTCACTTTTTAGTCCAACTTTGAGTTTACTCCAAAATAGCCAATATTTATTTAAGTCCACTACGGTCCAGATTAAAGTATTAAAATAATTTGAATTGATCTGTTCTGGAATGAAATTAAACTTGCATTGACCATCAAGTGCAGCAATCAAGCAAATGCTTGAACACCCTTTCACGAATGGAGAATAAATCGGCTTTTGAAATACATACAGGCTGTTTCAAAAGTCTTAGACTAGTTTGAAATCAAACTCAAGTGAATATATGTTAAGGTCAGTGTAG
>JAQFYE010004286.1:0-13652 GCA_034694305.1 Protaphorura glebata
GGAACCTGAGGACTTGGAGTCCACCACATTCACTCAAACCAGTCAGTCACACATTGGGATCTCTGGAGTGTGGACCACGGACTCAACTCTTCCCCTTTCATTCTAGTTCACTCTATTCGGAGCACTGTGTGCCCATTCCCTTAACTATTAAGTCCTATAAATAAAGGGCTCTTTAGCCCATTTCATGGTGTTCAAGCGGGTCTCATGGTCTTCCTTTATTCCGCATCCGTGAGGGAATCCTTGTCCGGATCCCAGCTCACAATAAAGGAGTACACATTGAAAAAATAATTATTTATAAAAATATAAATAGCTTCCATAAAATTTTATACGGACCTGGACAACCTTCATTGTCATGTTCGTCTATAGAGTCGGGATAGCTAATTCCATCGAGAATAATGTTTTCGTCTAAAATATCGTCCATTTTATGATACGCCCTCCATTTTAGGGTCCAAGCAATACAGATTAAGAACACAATGAACAACAAACTGATATTGAGATGTGTAGCAAAGGCCGACAATGACTTGATTATGAATCTCCCTGGCAGTATGCACACGAGTATATCTTTAACTACATAGACAGAGGAGATCAGAATTGCTGTAAGAGGTGTCATGCCTTGCGTGATATTGCCGTAATAGGATAGACTGTCAAACAGTTTATCGTATCTCCTCAGAAGATAAAATGAGGAATTTGGTTTCAAACTGTGTTTCTTCAGTACGTATATGCAAGAATAAAAAAATAGGAGGAAATAGAAAGGATATCGACGCGGGTTCATAGATAAATCGCCCTCACGAGTACACGAGCGAGTCAAATCCCCATCGTCGGTGGCTGACTCAAATTCTGTCTGTCTCAAATTTTGTGTTGATATACTTCGACTTATTGAGTAAAATGGGAGAAGACGATTCGAGAAGATTTGCAAATTTGCAAAAAAAAAGTCAATGACACCCCTGCCACCCACTTTTAGTGCGTCTCTGCAGATTTCTGACCATTTTGAGCAACTTTGAAAATTTGACCTTGAACCACCCCAGGTAACCTGAGTCAGGGTCACCCTCTGACACTCACATTATTGCATTTATGCACGTTTAAGACCATTTTGAAAATTTGACCTCTGGTGACCTTGGGTCGGAATTCACCTGGCGAGGTCATATTGACACTTGGTGATCGTAGTGATCACATACATTCTCTGACAATTTCATCGAAATCCGCCGACATTTACTGCACGTGACCACTGGTGACATGGGTCAAGGTTAACCTTTGAAACCCGCTTTTTATCACTTGTGACCTGAAAATTTCGTTGAAATCCGTCAACGTTTACTGCATGAAAAGTGTCAACCAATGGACGAACGCGGACGGACAGACGGACAACAAATTCGCTTAATGTATTCCTTACGCAACACCTAATAATTGAATTGAAATACATACTTCAGTAAACATTTTGTGTGAGGCAATCACGTCCAAGTCTCTAGCTGAAATCAAATTTTAAGGGACCATGTCATTTCATCTATAGTCATATTTAATTATACTGAGTTTGATAATAAAATGAACCTCTTAGCCATCGTATGAGGTAACTGTCAGTCTTTTGGTACTCGTTCGGAACGGAATCAATGACCATTGGGAGGAACTGTAATCAAATCAAACAAACAATACTGTTGATACGTCAGTAGATGTCAGTTAGAATCAGAATCAGATTGTGCAGATTTTTGATCACAAGTAACATAGGATATCCAGTGCAACAATTTATTTGTTTCCCGTGATATATCAATTTTTTTGGTTATGGGTTGAAAATTTTAATACAATCTTATACCTTGTCAAGTGCATTTCGTTCTTCTGTAGAGTATTGTGCTTCGGCATCGACATTTTGAAAACCAAAAATGAACAAGACATTTATCACTAGACCCACTGATTTCCTTAGTCCTTGAGAATTCATCACGAAATTGAAAAATATTCGAATTTATATTGTGTCACTTTAGAGGAACAATTCAGAACTGCGCTCAATGCAATATAAACATGGAACTTTTATAGGAGCTACTTACGTGGGAACTACACAACCTGTTAAGAACTGATCTACTCAGAAAAATTCGTAGAGGTATCTATAAAGTAGCCGAAGTTATTAAAGAATGCTTTTGCGCAATGGTCGCAACAAAATAAATTAGCTTTTTGACAAAAGTCCAAAGAGTCCTGATACGTCAGTAGAAATTCTTTTCGTCAGTGATGGAAGGCTGCCACTCTTAATTAGTGTCCTTGAGAATTTCTTTTAGTTATTATAAATTATGGTTTCATTGGTTTGCTTTTTCAAGGGACGTTCAAACATTCAATTGCAATATTCAATATATTGCACAAAGTAAACAGAATTCAGTAAGCATGGTTAATAGCAAGGAGGGTCAAGCGGGTAGTCAGGAGAGCCGAAAAGGTAGAAACAATGAGAACTGCTCAAAATTTAATCCGACATCCCACCGGATAAGGATGGCGTAGTAACTGAAATGTCTATATAGGGAAAATACATTAGCGGCCATCTTATTTTTTTAATTTCTCATTTTGGGAAAGAGAGAAAGTCATTCACCCCAATGACAACCAATACAGAATGTCTACAGGCAGATTAACATTGGTCCCGAAACCAGGTTTTCGTAGTATACATGAGCATGGGATGCGAGACCAGGCAAAAATAAAAGTTGTTATTTTAGTTGTTGATTAGTTGTCGGCTCTCCTAGAAAACCAAATGACGTGCTTGACCCTCCTTGGTTAATAGTATCCAGCATGGCATAGCAATGGAAGATGTCAATCTTCTAGCAATTTTGATGAAGATTAATATTTTTCATCAGATCCCTTAAAAGATTTTGAATGTGTCATTGAAAAATATTGAAATAATATGTCACCTCGTCATTACGGTTGGCATCGATGTCCGTCCCTTGTAAGCAAGCAATACTGTCATAATTAGTTTGCTCAGATGAAATCAAATGTAATCAAACAATTCCATTAATTCATTTTCGATGTGCATGTAATACATAGTTGTGGTTGTTGTAAGACGTAATGTCAAGATGAAAATACAGATTAGCTTAAATCAGCGACTGTGACCAGAAACAATTTCTCATCAAACATATCTTGGAGGCAACGTGAGAGTTAATTATGTACATGTACTGACGTATTAGAAGCATGTCCGCATAATTAAGTATTTTGCAATCGTTTCTAAACCGGTAGGATTTTGATATAGTAGGACTACGAACTAGTTTCTCAAAGCTAAAATATTAAACAGAATTTTCTCAAAATTTGCACACATTTTTCAAATCGCTTACGTTACACGTGGCCATCACGACGCGCAGGCGTACTGGCTGTTCAAAATAGAGCGATTTTTTAAAACCTAACCTTCCGTTTCCCACCGCGTCCTCCAATTTCAACGATCGATAGAATTCTGCGCACAAATTTGTTATCATTAACATGCTTTTTATAGTTAATATGCAAAATTTTGGGTCAGTCCGCCAAGAACTGAGGCCGTGAAGAGGTATTGTATGAGTAAAGATAAAGGCCGGTTTTAATGCTAAATTATTACATTAACTCCAGTTTCACCCATTCAAATAGGCACCTACGGATTGAAGTTTGAATCGATTGACCCAAAATTTTGCACACATTCTTCTAATAGCTTTGAGAATATCCTGTAAATTTTTCTAATTTTTGGTACGCCTCCAACCACCGCATTTTCAGAACTTTTTAGATAGCCCTCGTACAGTGTCTAAGGTTCCATTGCATCACTTGTTGGTCGCAGAGAGTTGTCATCCGGTTCGTAATGTCAAAAATCACAGGGAGGTTTTTAGATTTAGATGGAAAAACTTGGCGCGACAGATTATTCTAGATTTTTCATTACAAATATACAAAATTCTAGATTTCATGTTCCGATTGCTTTCGTAAAGATGGCAGCAGCTTTTTTGCTAAAAACCGGTCTGCCAGGACGTTTTAGGTATTTGGCTGCGCACGCCAATTTCAAAATTTGAAACCCACTTCGTGACACACTACACTGAGATGACAGAGGACAAGTACACTGTAAACACTTTGAAAGATTGTAAGGATTTTGGATACAGATGTCTCTTTTTCTAAAAATAATAACCACCGATCTTTGCTCAAAATACGACGTATGATATACAGAGTGATTCATGACCAACCTACTATTTGTCCGAATTTCCTCAAATCTAACTTTACCTGAAAAGTGAGATAGCCATTCTATTCGAAATTTAATTGCGCGTCTTTCGAGCTGTATGTCCGAATGCGCTGCGCGCTTCACAGCGCGCGTGTCAATAAAAATGTAAATACAAATATCAGAAAATGAAAAACAAACTGAAATTTTGACTGTAGAATAATTTAAAAAATCCTCAAAAATTCTCAAGATTTTCAAAATTTTCCAAATTTTTCAAAAAACAAATTTCAATCCAGAAAAATTTCAAAAAATTGTTAGAGAGTGAGATTGATATAGAATAACATTATGACTGATTAACGTAACGTATTAGGTTTCAGCACGGCCGGGCGTCCGGTGTTGTTGAAGTTGGGTATGACTTAGAATCCAGCCTGGGCCAGACTTGTCTAAAGGCATTCTTTAGAATTTTCATTTTTTTTGAAGTTTTAAGTAAATATTTTTCAATGAAAAGACACGCAATAAAATTTCGAAGAAAGTGGCTATCTCACTTTTCCGATAAAATTAAAATTGAGGAAATTAGGACGAATAGTAGGTTGGTTTTGAGTCACGCCGTATATGCATTTACTGGCATGCCCAGGTTAACCTACCTACTTTACTTTTTCAAGAGAACCGTTGGAATGCTTAAAACAACAAATTAGAAAATGATAAACTTTATAACCTTGCACGTATGAATGTGTTTTCTCTCAAAACTGAATTTCAATTAAATATGATAACACAAGGTATTAATCTGTGGGTGTATTTCAAGCGTTCCATGTTAGTAAAATTTAGCCGTCAATCATGGAAAATTATTATTGAGAGAATTTTCATATAATTAGTGTGTCCGTGAGAATATTAGATTAGTTTGTTTTTAAACATTGAATTGTCTATTTCAAAAACACGCAAAATTTAATAATTCATCGTGTGACAAACTTTTCGGGATTTTGCTCAATTTTAATATTGTACCAATTTTACATTCGATTCGTTCATGACACGACTCCTTCAAGACTTTTGACGTTGTCATAGAAATGTATGTTTTTATTATGTAAATCAAGGTCTCAAAAAAATATATACAGGAGTTGCGTCAAACCATTAAAAAGAAGTCCGTTTAACTTTTTCTCACAACATGTTTGAGGTTAATGATAAGGTTTGACTGTTAGAGCATTTACGATTAAGATTGAAATGTAGACTGAAATTGAATGTTGAACGAACTGTATGATTTTTGGGTGTGTGGCGGAAATGATGTTCCGGCTGTCATTAACTTGTGAACACATTTTATAACAAGATTCCAAATAATGTGGTCCATAACATAATTTACTATTTTAAGCCGGTGTAAGTTCAACAATAAGGAACTGCGCCAAAACAACCAAATAGGTTTGCTGAGAAATTGTTTATGGCCATGGTCGCTGATTATATTATTCCGTATTTGGATTTTGACGTGACGTCCTGCATCCACACCTCTTAGAATGAATCCATGGAATTTGTTGAATAATTACTTCACAGAAAGATTATAAATTATTTGTTGTACAAAAAATATTTATGCAAGAATTCCTTTCCTACAAGGGTAACACATAGACCCACGCGTGCCCATTGGGACGAAAATTTCTTCATGTAATCGCATATACTTGGTAAACTCTTGTATGGGGTGGAATACAATTTCAATATTTTAAGTTTTAGTAAGAGTCGAAGTGGTCATGAATAATAAAAAGGAAGCAAGAATTGGGAAGTATCGAGGAGACATAAAAATATATATTGATGACTTGCTGAGAAGTTGGTTGAGGTACAACTGACTTTTCGGTCAACATCCATCTTTCGTGTTATCGTATTCTGTCATTTTCATCCATAGCAATTTCATCATCCGTAATGGCCAACTAGCAGTAGTTGTCACAAACCGGAGAATTGAATCAGTGTCTAATTTGGTGGCGATATCGTCGCTCTGAAATGATCACAGAGTAAGTGTTCAACATCAAAAATGAATGGAATGGTTGAAGATCGCCCTGATCTGAGAAAGGTCCGTCACTGATTGTTTGATTTTGTGTTAAATTGAGATATCCTGAAAACGACGTGAACACTGGCTATGTTACTGCAGTGACGGCAGTCCTGACTCGACATTATTACATAACTCAACTAACAAAACGCTTGGACTTCTGACTCTGACGGTTTAAATTCACCGTGAGCAAACTGGTGAGTAGTCTGCCCATAACCTTGTGCCAGAAAAGTCATCAACATTTCCTTTCCACCATAGTTGGTCGAACGAATTTTGTGCATCTACTTCTTGTAGTGTTTAATTAATTATTCTGTTCAGAACGTCAGGATCTGTGGTCACCTAAATTTTAATCAAAATCCGACCCGACCGTTGAGTCTTCGTTTGTAAGGTATGTGAGGTTGAAATACTATATTATTGGGAAAGTGGTAGCCCCGAGTTAGACAACACTTAAACTATTCGTCAAAATTGTAAAAAAAAGCGTTATCAATTTTTCGTGTGCAGAGAAGTATTTGGGTTAACTTCTGACCAATAATTCTTAGGCAAACAACTGCATTCATATGGAATTTCTGTGCAGGCGTTTGCAATGATCGCGATAACAGTTGTGCACCTTACAGAGTTAATCTACAGGGTGGCGCGTGACCTTTGCCCCCCCCCCATTTGGCCAAAACTATCAGGGGGATGTCAATATTTGTATGCAATTTTCAAAATTTTGCTTGACTGTTTGGAGAATGTCGATTTTTCGCTTGCATAGCATTTCGGTGAAAAAGATCGGATTTTTTCTCCACATGTCTTGCCAGCTTTGACCTCTTGTGCCTGTTCACTCAGGAGTGATCATGACCGCGGTATCACTTATAGTAATGGAATTGCAAAAATTTCCGGGGCAAGAGTCGACATTTCTACAATGTGTGAATATTAAATGAAACGTTAATGTAGTGATTCTGAACATTTATTATTTACACTCAAACAACCTTTTGACTTGCGACAGCTATTGCTTTTTTAAGTCGTCCGGTTATTATCGAGCTAGCGTCTTCCAGGACAATGACGATGGGCTAACAAATTTATTGGAGTGGAAAACCATGTCAAGAGAGTCTACCACAACCAAGAGGGCTTATTCCTAATGGGTCTAAAATATTTATTTATTTATTATTCAAACCTCTTGTTTCTCTGCCGTATGTCTCCTTTTTCACGTCAGTACTAGCGAGCCTTCAAGATACTTTATTGCGAAGGGCGTAACGACTGACCTATACAATTGTGCTTGGTGTCATGGCCTTAGAGTACTTTGGTGTTTTTGTGAGTGTGTCTTTCTGTCGCCACTTTAGTTTTCACAGTTTTTGACCGATACAGTTCAAAATTGGTAAGTAGGATCAGTACCGCCCGACACCGGTTGCTCTAGTTCATGATCTATTCATACAATCAGGTATACTCGTTGTTGGACGGCTAAATTCAGCACTGTTTTGTCATAGTAGGATCAATTGTCAATATTTTAATTACTTAGGCTTCAGTTAAGGTGACTCAGTCTGAATCGTTGAACGCAGAAACCTTAGCTGACGCATCAAGCAGACTGAACAATAGGTACAATTTTCAATTCTTGTTGTCGTTTCAGATTTGGTATTGAATTCTAAGGAAAATTTAAAGTGCAATCTCGGTCCACAAATGACAGACCCAGAGCGCTTCCTAAAGTGGCTTCCCGGATTGTTGACCTGCCTTAGCGTTTGAACAGACTAGGCTTAAAAAGTGTTACGAAGAAGTTGCAGATCTTGGAATTTTGAAAGAAACTGGTTTCGAGAATGTGAAACAAGAAAAAATATCGTTTCATGACGAAACACCGCAATACCATTTTACGTTGAATTTAGAGAATTTGAGAAAAATGCGGGGTATACAGTCAACTCTCCACATACCAACCTACCTACCGAACACCTCTACATATCGGTCAAAATGCCGAGACCGCAGGAGCACCATTTGCATGCCCTTCTGTGTTATTCCACTTTCTACATAATGGATACATTTTGATGCATTTTTAGAGTTCGGTATATAGAGAGTCCACTGTAGTAAGAAATTGAGCTTCTAAAGTTCAACGCCGATTCATCCAAATTCGACGTGTAGTTTGTCTGAGGAATAGTTTGGCTGTTCTGTGTACCATTCAAATATCTGATGTCACCCAAACTGGCAAACCGTATTTTATATAACATCGAATACTTCGCGAATTACTATAACCAATAAACAGTCGCGACTGGGTGACAGCCTGTAAAAATTATTAGTGGTAGAGAGGTTGTGGAAAGTAGAGTGGGAGTATTTGAGTTGTTAAGAGATGGGGATGTAACCTCCCATGTTAAGAGATGGGTACGTAACCTCGCATGTAAAGAAATGGGGTGTAACCTTTCATGTTAACAGATGGGGCGTAACCTCCCATGCTAAGAGATGGGGATGTAACCTCCCATGTAAAGAGATGGGATGCAACCTCCCATGTCAAGAGATGGGGATGTAACCTCCCATGTAAAGAGATGGGGATGTAACCTCCCATGTTAAGAGATGGGATGTAACCTCCCATGTTAAGGGATGGGGATGTAACCTCCTATGTTAAGAGATGGAGATGTAACCTTACATGTTAAGAGATCGGGATGTAACCTCCAATATGAAGAGATCGGGATGTAACCTCCCATGTTAAGAGATGGGGATGTAACCTCCCATGTTAAGAGATGGGGACGTAACCTTCCATGTTAATAGATGGGGATGTAACCTCCTATGTTCAGAGATGGGGATGTAAACTCCCATATTAAGAGATTGGGATATAACCTCCCATGTTAAGAAATGGGGATGTAACCTCCCATATTAAGAGATTGGGATGTAACCTCCCATCTCCCATGTTAAGAGATTGGGCTGTAACCTCACATGTTAAGAGATGGGGATGTAACCTTTTATGTTAAGAGATGGGGATGTAACCTTTTATGTTAAGAGATGGGGATGTGACCTCCCATGTTAAGGGTGACGGTTACATTGTGCTTCCATGTCGCCATTTGGAAGTGGTGTTTTAATACCTTTTTACATATCTCCAGCGCTCAGGGGTGTTTTAATTCGTGCTTTGTTTTAAACGCAGAGAGTTTCGAGCGAAATAGAACCAGATGTGCTTGAACGTTATTGCTATAACATAGTTCTATATACCTTGCTAGTCAGGAGCCCTTTTGAATTCCTTATGATAACAATAAGTTTAGATCAAAGATTACTTAATGATGCTCTATACTAAGTGTAACTTAGTCATAATGGCTTAAGCTGCTTAGGGAAATTAGTAACCTCGCAATATAAGGGGTATATAAATTAAAGCAATTTTGAAGTTGAGTTGGGTTGATATGATTGAGATTTTAATGAGGTGGGGTGAGAAGCATTGCACCAGACGGACGGACGGACAGACGCACGGACAAAGGGATTTTATATGCCCTTTACAGGACTGCGTCCACGGGGTAATAAACAGTCGAGACTGGATAGGGAGCGCGTGGTATTGGGGAGTGATTGAGATGGTCTAGTTGTTTTAAGGGTGTAGAGAGTGGAGTTGAAAGGGCATAGAGAGTGGTGGAACGGGTATAGAGGGTTGTTGAGAGGATATAGAGAGTGGTTGAGGGGTTGCAGGGAGTTTTTGAGACTGTGTAGAGAGTGGATCAGAGGGTGTAGAGAGTGGTTGAGATGTGTACAATAGAACGCTTTCACTCAAGTAGTTGGAAGTCGTCCTATCTCTTCACATTAGGGGGCGATATCTCTTTAATGTTACCATCTGTTTAACGTTAGGGGGTATCTCTCCAACGTTACGTATCTTATCACATCATACTGGAAGCATGTGTACCGTAGAACGCTTCCTATTAAATGATTGGAAGTCGTCCTATCTCTTTAACATCAGGGGGCGATGTCTCTAACGTTACCCTCTGTTTAACATGAGGCGATATCTCTATAACGTTACAGATCATATCCCAATGTTATGGAATGATAATGGATTTCAGAAGTGCTTAAACAATGTTTGCCCTGTGTTGTTCCCACCATAACCACCCGTGCGGAGTTAAATAAATAATAATATGAAGAAAAAAAATGAAAAAAAAGAAAAAAAGAAACGCACGCAACAACACAATGACATATAGAAAATATCATCTAGGCCTATCTCAGAAGGCAAAGTTCCAAAAACAGCGGCAACGTTTCCTTGCTGAATCGCAAGCCTATCCTCTGAATCAGATAAGTCGTCGCCCGCTTCTCTCCAGTAACTCGACAAATTCTGCGTCCTATCTCCCGAATGAGACGTTTACCATCTGTCCCCAAACGCCAGTAGTTTCGACCGCAACAGGGACAAAAATGAAACGGAAATCGCACCTTTTATACTTTTCCTCCTCCCCTTTTTGAGCTGCCAAACCCGGACGCACCGAAGTCCCGGCTACATAAGAGGGCGCAAAAGTATCCCGGCGTGCCAAGTCCCAAACAAGGGACTTGCCTCGAGACCGTGGAATTAATGTCAATCCATCTGGGCGCTTTCCGTCCTCTGCTGAGCATCCAATCCATCCGAAAGACTTGGAATCCCCGCCGATGCAAGCGCTCCAGCTATCACGTCATTGCCCTCACCATGGCGGGACCATCTGCCAGTACTCTTCCGGCAGGGCAAACCATGCAAACTCTTTCGAGAGACATCTGCGCCACACGGGCATTTATGAGGTTGACAAATATCACAACCTAGACGGAGGGCGCAGGAAATCCTGAGCGATTCGTCCGGAAGGTGAGTACCCAATTGCGGAGATGGCAACACTTCAAGCCACGCCCCCGCTTCAGGCTGACTACTCGCTAAAAGACTCGCCTTGTCTTCCAACGTTGGAGCGTTCCGACGTAAGCTATTCACAGCTATTTCAATCAACGGACCTTTCCAAAAACTTTGCTTTCCACGGAGTGCCAACTCGGGTAAAGGGATAGCTCCCATACAGGACCAACTACCCTCGGCCTCATTGGCGGCGCCTTCAGCGGCCGGCATCCCGTAAGCAAGTAGTGTGTGAACCAGTGGTCGGGCGCTGTAGAAGGACGCGAGAAAACAAGAAATCGCCACTTCAACAGCATGTCGGATACCTAAACCTAAACTTTACATGAAGAGAAGACTGCAACCAAGACTCGGGCGTTAGGTGACAATTGAAAACCACTTCGAGCGCAACGTTAAGCACTAGATCGTACGCTTCTAAACTTGGCATTCTTCTCCATGTTGTAGCACACCTCAAAAAGTAAATAAGCCGGGGAGTTGAAACGGTTGATCTTAAAAGAAAGAAAGCACTATGAGCAGTCAGCAGGGAGGGGCGAGAAGAAAGTAATACCAAGTCCCTGGTTTTCGTCTCCAATACAACCTCATTGGCCTGATCCGAGATAGGACTACCCAGGAGCTCTGCACTCCCACGCCATATAGGCTGGATTCCCGGGGCAAGAATTTCAAATTGCTCAAAAATTGAGAAATATTATTCTGGTGACGCTCCAATACTGCCCAACTCACACTTATCCGGATTGAGGCACAGACCCACATCGGTCGCCATCTCTTTCACGGTACGCAGTGCCCTCAGTACAATATCCGGACGGTCCGCCACAGTCGTATCATCCAAATACCAAATATTGAGCTCAAACTCCAACGCATTCACAATCGGCTGGACAACCAGAGAAAATGGGGCAGGCCCCAGAGGATCGCCTTGTTGAACACCAAGAGCCAAAACAATGCGACAGGTACCGTAGTACAGTGCGGATGGATTCCGGTAACACTGAGAGACAAACGAATAAAGCGATGTAAGCGAGTCCGCTACGACTGTGAGTAAAGTGTCCCTTCTGATCTCATTAAAGGCATTTCGAAAATCCAGTTTCAAAAACGCTCTCGGTCCATCATGATTTGCGTCAAAATAAATCCGCGTTGCATGCGCTGCCGCTTCAGATCCTCCCTTAACACCATCTCCCAGTTGATGAGGTGCAAAGTTCGACACAAAAGAATCGGAAAACCGAGAACATTGCAATTTGCCACCAGCGTCATCGGTAACATAACCGGACACAGCTGTCAGTATTTGTGGACGAAGGCTGTTCAAACCACCTGCCTTACCTGGTGGAAATGACGAAATTCCGCGCACCACCTCTGCCTCATCCACTAAAGGTACTTCGACGTCCAGTGGAGCGTCGGGATAATGTGCGGGTACTAGATGTATCGGATTTTTTGCCCGAAGTGCATCCAGAGTGAATTCGTTATTAGGAGCAATCGTCTCAGTAGAAGAGATAAGGCGAATGGCACCACTCACGTCTTCGTCAGATAACTTGGCCTCAACTTTTCTAGCCAGTTTATCAGGCCTTTCAGATTTCTCTGATTTTTTGGAGTACTTGACTGGTAAGCGGTTTGCAACTGCAAAGGGATCGTCCCCCCAACAAACTACCCTCGACTTGACCCACTTGGTCAAATTTTTGACCTTAGCGTCTTTAGACGGTACTGGTAGAACACAATAAGAAAACAGAAGGAGCTTAGCCCAAGAGGTCTCTGTGTTCTCCGTAGTAACCTCATCCAATGCACTTGTAAGAGCCTGGGCAACTTCTCGACGTGCTTCGTTTGGCACAGTTCCCCACAAAATAGATAGCTCGGCACCCCAGTCCCGATTTAGTTGTGGAGCCAACCAAACAACCGGGATAGGGCAAGGCCGCCGATTACTGCCCGGTGTACTCCGACTTAAACTCCGATTTAATAAAACTGGTAAGGCCGGTGGCGTCGGCGGTGGTACCTCAGCCGGAGTAGGAATCAAATTACCCGCTGTCGACGAACATTGAAAAATCGTCGCCCGTGCATGATCGGAAGTCGACGGGGCATCCACCGGTACTATTGGAGTTGCAGCCGGTATATTTTGCAAACCGTTAGTGGTTACATTCGACTGACGGAGCGAGATACCAGAAATTCGCAAATGACACGCCCCTTTAGATCTCGATTTGTGGATATTCACTCCCTTCTGACCCTTGAATCCTTTTCCTCACAAACCACATGGCGTATCTCCCGAAATTGTAGAATTTCAAGTCAAATTCAAACTCGCCATCATTCATTTTGGCATTGCCTTGCGCTAATTTTTTTTAAATTCATATCACCCAAGTCAATTTTTAAAATTTTTAATATCCTTTGATAGTGTAAAGGTATAGGGAAGAGTAACATAAAAAGGAAGGGAATGTTAGTCTTTGCCAATCCTTACCCAAAGTTAGGTCGTGGAAAGTTACCGTGATAATCTTCCAGCCTTCAGAACAACTTCTCGGAAATTACATACATATTTGAATGAAGAGAATTTATTTGATATGTCCAGAGGCCCATTCAATGTGGTGTAAATTTTTACAAAAATTTTCCTGCATACCTAGATCCACAGTATAAAATGAAATAAGTTTGTGAATAAATTTCAATATTTCAGCAATAATCTTAAATTAATGGGAATAATCAATGTTTCATGTCATTTGAGTCAACCATAATCAAAGTAATAGAGATACGTCATATATATTACAGAATGA